>SJYW01002045.1:151488-163971 GCA_006410735.1 Raphicerus campestris | reverse complement strand
CCGTTTCCAGCATGCACCAACGGGCCAAGCTGACCTGTCTATGGACCAAGTGGGTGAGTTTTGATCCCTCCAGCAGCCAGACAGAGGGAAGGCCATCTGTGTGAGCTGAGGGGGGCTCGGGGGCATTCGTGCAGGAGTGGTAGTGACAGGAGATGGGTCTGAGCCTCCTGCCCCTGCTTGAGCCTGATTGCAGACACCCTCCTTCTGTCTTATGATGGATGGCTGTGGCATCTGCCCGAACTGATGACTTAGCAACTCTGACATCACCCAGCTCAGGATGGGCAATTCTGGCCACATGATCGGTCACTCAGTGCCCCGTGGTTAGATGTTCTGTCTCTATTGGGGCCCAGCAACAGACCAGGAGCTGCCTTTCAAGTGGTATTTGGTTCTCTGCTGCAGGTGGTGGGCCCTTGGTCCAGAGCCTGGGGTCCAGTCGGTGACACTCCTTTTGGGATTTATCACACTCCACACAGTGTAACACCTCAAGTATCACAGCTGCCAGATCACAAGGTGTAAGAGTCAGGGCTGACTGTGGCCGACTGGCTGCAGAGTGCTTTCTTTCTCTGGCTCCACTTAACCTATCAGCCTTCTGTTTCATCCAATAAATAGGTTGGAACAGTATTGCCAAGTGCAGAATATGCTGCTTCCAAAATCTGAAGAGGCTTATCAAGCACTACACACCTTTCTTAAGAGAAACAAGGCACAATCATTAGTTACTCACTTTAAAGCAGTTGTCCCTGGCATGTCCCAGACCACTGGGCCGCTGCAGATTTCATGGAGGTGGCAGCCCCTGAGGCTTTTCGAGATGTGTCTCACCTCAAGGCATCCATGATACTCGCCTTTTGTGTCCAACTAGCATGATATCCAATTAGCATGATGTCCAACTAAGATGATGTCATCAATGTGGTGAGCTGATATAATGTTCTGGTCTGTGTAAACCAGATGGTTTAGGTCTTTTGGGACCATACTGTGATGGAGAGCAGGAGAATTCACAGGGTGAGGCCGAGTGTATGAGGGACGTGGTAAGACAAGGATGGAGGCAGATTCACAGCAGAAGTCAAGCCGCAGTCTAATCCCATGGGAGGCTCTGGGTCATGAATGGCCTCGTGTGTGTCATCTCTCCTGAGGCCAGGTAGCCTTTGCCCTTCTATGCTGGGCAGTCATTGGTTGGAGGCCCTGGTAGGAGGGTAGGGGCTGCCAGATTCAGCAAATAAAAATTTAGCAAATAAAAAAAATGCCCAGTTATATTTGAATTTCAGATAAACAACAAATAAAATTGTAATATATGTCCCAAATATTGCATGACATACTGTATTTTCTCTGCCAACCCTGGAGGCACATAACCTCCCAGGTATTTCTGGGCAGGATGACAGTAGATTGAAGGCGAGTCTTAGGAGAAGGGTCCAGCTGTGAGCTATTGGCAGCCAGCTGGAGCAGGTGGGGGCAGGTACAGTGCCTGTACAAGGGGTTCATGGCAGCCTCCAACATCTACAACATGATAGGTTGTGACATGAATAGGATTGCTGTGTACTCCATACAATTACAGCCACCACTGAGCTCTTTAAGAGTTAAATAATTAGGTAATTGGTGTTTTGAATGTTTCATATTATGCAAAAGTCACTGGTGGGTTGCTATATATGAAGAGAGTTTTAGCGATATCTGGATAATTGGATGGAGGTTTTGGATGGGCATCATTTGCCTTTTATTTAAAACAAGGAATGTAGGCTCTTGCTGTTGTAAATTAGTTCTCTAAGATGTTTTCAAAGTGACTGCAAAGCTCATGAGTATAGTTCAACCACGCAGGGAATCCATGTGGGAAGCAGCAGCAGACCTAGCTTGACCAGTGCCATCGTTAGACCTAGTGAAAGTCAGAGGGTGGGACAGAGCCCCGACTCCATCTGCAGGTGGTAGGGCCAGAGTGATAGTGGTCACGCAGTCCCTGCCAGAACCACAGCCTCTGCGAGGTGGCCTAGCTATGTCAGAGGACCAGGTCCTAGGGAGGCTGGGGGCGGTGGCTGCAGCCTGTCTCTGCTCACTTCTTTCACTTAGGTCTTTCCCCCTGGAGAGCCAGTTGTTGAACATTTTCCAGCTGGGTTTCCATAACCTTGAAAGGAGTGAAGTCCAGTTCCTGCCTCACCTCCTGTGGTCTTTCCTGAGCCACTCTGTTGAGGGTGATTACCAACATGTGCCCCACTGTCCCTTGCTTCCCCCTCTTTGGGCTTGCTCACATGAAGAAAAGCAGAATAACTTGTTAGTCCTCATGAGGCAATTATGGTCCATTAGGCTGTACCAGACACCCAACTAACGCTGAATTCATTGATAGGCTCATAATTTCACATAAAAAATAGTCCAGAGGTGGCTCCCACGCCCATACAATGACACCCTGATGTCAGACTCTGAGTCAACCCTGTGGGTTGTCTTGTCCTCCCCGTCATGGCTGTATGGGGTACCAACAGATCCAGTGATGCTCCAAATGCAAGAGGAGGGGGGCTTCCGCTGCCACATGTTCCCTAGCTGCCTCCCTCCTGCTGTCTCCAGAAGAGGATGGAGGTGAGGCCAGGCACGTCCAACCCCCAGTACTGGGTGTGTTGCCACAAACGGAGGCTCTTTGAGTAAGAATGAAGGGGAACCAGCTGTGGGTGGCAAGAAACCATGTTTGCCCCTACTCCTAAGAGCACATGTGTCCAGGGCACTGCCCAGGAGCAGGCCACCCACCTGACCAGGGCCAAGGCTCAGGACTTTTTATAGGCTGAGAGACTGAAATTGTGAATGAATCACTTATCTGAGATCAGGTAGGTAGCAAGTGTCCACCAGCTCCCTTTTCCTGTTCCAAGTGCCACGAGGGAGCTGGAGCAAGGACTTCCAGGGTCATGGTTCCTATAAGGGAGAGGCCATTGCCCAGGGAGGCTTGAGGATAAGGCAGCTCTCTTCAGGGGCCCCTGTCTCTTTCCATCTGTAACTGGGACCCCTGACTCTTCTACTTCATCTGTTATTCTTCTTTTTTTAAACGTTGATATAAAATACATGCAATGAAATTCACCTTTTAAATCAAGTTTACTTTTTATTTTGTTTTTTATAGATATAATTTTAAAATATTTATTTATTCATTTGGCTGTACCAGTTCTTAGTTGTGGGATTTTCTTTAAAAATATTTTTTATTTGTTTATTTTTGACTGTGCTGGGTCTTCATTGGGTTTCCCTGGTGGCTCAGATGGTAAAGAATCTTCCTGCAAAGCAGGAGACCCGGGTTTGATCCCTGGGTCAAGAAGATCTGCTGGAGAAGGGAATGACAAACCACTCCGGTATTCTTGCCTGGAGAATCCATGGACGGAGGAGCCTGGTGGGCTACAGTCCATGGAGTCTTCATTGCTGGGAGAGAGTTTTCTCTAGCTGTGGCAAGCAGGGGCCACTCTCTAGTGGCATTGCTATGGGCTTCTCATTGCAGTGGCTTCTCTTGTTGCAGGGGCTTCCTGGTGGCTCAGAGGTTAAAGTGTCTGCCTCCAATGCGGGAGACCCGGGTTCAATCCCTGGGTCAGGAAGATCCCCTGGAGAAGGAAATGGCAATCCACTCCAGTATTCTTGCCTGGAGAATCCCATGGACGGAGAAGCCTAGCAGGTTACAGTCCATGGGGTCGCGAAGAGTTGGACACGACTGAGTGACTTCACCTTCACCTTCACCTTCTCTTGTTGCAGAGCACCGGCTCTAGAACGCTCAGGCTTCAGTAGTTGCAGCACGTGGGCTCAGTAGCTGTTGCCCATGGACTCTAGGGCGCAGGCTCAGTAGTTGCTGCTCACAGGCTCAGCTGCCCCACAACATGAGGGATCCTCCCGGACCAGGGATTGAACCCATGTCTCCTGCATTGGCAGGTGGACTCTTAACCACTGGACCACCAGAGAAGTCCCAGCTGTGGGATTTTCAATCTTCAGTTGTGGCGTGTGGGATCTAGTTCCCTAAACAGAGATCAAACCTGGGCCCCCTGCATTGGCAGCATTAGCCACTGGACCACCAGGAAAGTCCCTCAAGTTTGCTATTGTTTTTTTTTTTAATGTTTAATTGAAGGATAATTGCTTTACAGAATTTTGTGGTTTTCTGTCATACATCAACATGAATCGGCCGTAGGTGCAGCCATATTTGCGCATTTTCTGTACAGTTTGTTTCTACTTTTATCATTATTGATTCCTTTATTCTTAAGTTTACTTTATATTCTGTGTGTTAGGTTTTTTTTTTAAATACCTTTAGAGGAATGCTTTGTTCATTGATTTTTCATTTATTTTTTTTGTAAGTGAATTAAGGGTTCCTTTGAGTTTTGCTTTAGCTATTTTTTAAATATAAATTTATTTATTTTAATTGGAGGCTAATTACTTTACAATATTGTACTGATTTTGCCATACATGAACATGAATCCGCCACGGTGCTTTTGCTATTATCCATACTTCTTATATTTGGTACACTCATGGTTATACATTTGTAAAGGGGGGGTGTAACCCAACTCAGATTTCCTCTTTAGCCCAAATACAATTTACAACAGCCTAATTTCCTTTGTGTACTCTTTGAGTGCATTATTTCAAGTCCCTATAAATATATGTATTTCTCCAAACACCTCTGACTTTGTTCTGCTGGCCCCTCAATCTAGAATGTGCTTCTCCACTGGCCATTTCCTGCTCATACATCAAGGACTGCAGGAAGAGGTCCTGAGAAACCCTTTTCTCCAGAGAACCCTCCCAGTCTCTCTCATGTTCCCTTAAGACTCTGCAGCTCTGCCAGTATCAGTTAGTATTTGCTATTTGCTTGTCTCTTCTGCCAGAGTGTAAGGTCCTTGAGAACTAAAAACTAGTCATTTTCATAACCTCAGACTGAACACAAATTAGATGCTCAATAAATCTTAAATAAATGTGTGATTCAGTCCCTTCCGAAGCTCTGTTGGGGTCATTGGTGCTTTCATTCTGAGTGCTAATTAGGGCAGGTTTAATTGCTGTAACCAATACCAAACAGGAAATGGATCTACAGAGCAGAATTGTGTTTGCTCCCATGTCAGCCCAGCATTATCCTGCCTCCTTTGGGTCCTGAATGATCCTGCAGCTGGCCGATGTGCAGGACACATCCTGTTCCTCACCCACTCTCTGCCCCCATCCCTCCCATGGCCTCAGCCTTTAGGTTTCACCCCAACATCTGGCCCCAGGCCTTCAGGCCCACCTGCTGTCAGAGGCAAGCACTGTGCTGGACAGACCTCTGTGGCCACTGCGGCTCCCCCCACCACCTCCTCACTCCTCCCCACCTCCCCTGGCTGAAGCTGAGGCCTCTGAACATCTCCATCATGGAAGCAGCTCCAGAGCTACTTCCTGACTCCCAGCATGTGCTTGACCCTGGAGGGCCCTCCCTATCTAGTCAGACTAATCTTCCAGCACACCCGGAGTCAGGCTGAGCTGAGGGTGAATCCTGGCTAAGTCACTGATGGCTGCTGCGTATCAGAAATCCCTTCACTCCCAGGGGCCCCAGCATCCCCACATTTAAAATGACTGCCCTGAACTGTCCGGCCAGTTGTGATCCATGTAAGCATCTAGCACAGCAGCCGGCCTGCGGAAGGCGCTGGGTACTTGCCAGCAGTGGTTACCGGGGCCCCAGCCCACTCTGCTGTCTCTTGGCTCATCTCCCCCTTTCTCTGTCCCTGACATGGCCACACTACCTGATACCCTCTCATCACCAGGCGCCTGGTCTGCCCTTACACAAGGGCACAGCCAGCCTCCCGACGACCCTGCTGTAAGCAAACACTTGCAACACCATACTGACCTGCAGGCCCTGTTGTACCAGGTCAGGGAGTACCCACACTGTAGCCCAGCTGGTGTGGAGGGCTGGCAGGCCAGTGGGGAAGGGGCTTGCAGGTGGGATCCTGCAGCTTCCAGCCTCACTTTCTTTCCCATGGAATATGGAGTCTGGTAATTTGACCCATTTAACTTTGAGCCTCCATCCTTCAGAGTCTGGGCCTCAGAGCCTCTGTGCAAAGAAAGCAGATAAGGCCCAACCTTTTTGTTTTTATCTTGTTTTTTAAATACTACTTCATTAGTACAAATCCATTGCAAAAAACATAGGACATATAGATAAGCAAAGAGGAAAATAAAGTCATTCATATTTCCATGATCATGATAACTACTATTACTATTTTTCTGTATTTCCTCCCATGTGTATATCACATATACATATATATGACAGGATCTTCCCTGATGATCCAGTGGTTAAGACTCTAAGCCTCCACTGCAGAAGGCACAGATTCAATCCCTAGTTGGGGAATTAAGATCCGCATGCTGTGTGGTGTGGCCAAAAAACGAGATTTAAATACATATATATATATATATATATATATGAGATTTAAATATATATATAATATATAAATATATATAATATGAGAAAAAATGGATTATGTTATATTTTTAAACTATTTTTCTTCTGTATTTGTCATCTATTCCCATGTAAAAAATTACCTCAACACTTAGTGGCTTGAAACAACAAAACTTCATCTCACACTGTTTCTGTGGGTCAGGAATCCAGGAGTGGCTCAGCTGGGAGGTCCTGGCTCAGCATCTCTCCTGAGGTTGCAGTCAGGATGTTGCCTGGGGCTGCATCTGAAGGCTCAACTGGTGCTGTGGGATCTGCTCCCAAGGTGGTTCACTCACCTGCCTGGCAAGTTGGAGATGCCCATTAGCAGGTGGCCTCAGTTTTTCTCAGTAGACCTCCTGATAGAACCTGAGTGTCCTCATGACCTGGTGCTGGCTTCCCATAGAGTGAAGAAGCCAATAGAGAAAAGCGGAAGCTTCACTGTGTTTGATGGCCTAGCCTCACATTTCACAGCCCATCATTTCTGCAACAGCTTATTAGTTACATAGGCTAGACTATTCAGTATGGGTGTAGCCTACACAGCAGCTCGAATGCCAGATGTGAGGCTCATTGCAGGACCTTTCAGAAGGTAGCCTCCATGTTCCCTTCTTTTAAAAAAAAATTTATTTATTTGGGCTTGCTGGGTCTTAGTTGGGGCANGGAGCCTACACAGCAGCTTGAATGCCAGATGTGAGGCTCATTGCAGGACCTTTCAGAAGGTAGCCTCCATGTTCCCTTCTTTAAAAAAAAATTATTTATTTGGGCTTGCTGGGTCTTAGTTGGGGCATACAGGATCCTCGATCTTCACTGTGGCATTTGGACTCTTAGCTGTGGCATATGGGATCTAGTTTGCTGGCGAGGGATCAAACCCGGGCCCCCTGCATTGGGAGCATGGTGTCTTAGCCACTGGACCACCAGGGAAGTCCCACATTTTCTTTAAAAAAACTGTCATTAACATCATTCCATGCCAACAGTTCAGTTCAGTTCAGTCGTTCAGTCGTGTCCGACTCTTTGTGACCCCATAAATCACAGCACGCCAGGCCTCCCTGTTCATTACCATCTCTCAGAGTTTACTCAGACTCACGTCCATCAAGTCAGTGATGCCATCCAGCCATCTCATCCTCGGTCGTCCCCTTCTCCTCCTGCCCCCAGTCCTTCCCAGCATCAGAGTCTTTTCCAATGAGTCAACTCTTCACATGAGGTGGCCAAAGTATTGGAGTTTCAGCTTTAGCATCATTCCTTCCAAGCCAACAGAGGCAGATCAATCTTATCATTTGCATATAAATGTAGCATAGTTTATTTAACCAATTTCCTAAAGTTGGGTGGATGGATTATGTCTCATTTTTTGATCTTATAAAGAGTAACCTGGAATATCCATCACTGAATTTGCTAGATTATTTCCTAGAGATAAATTAAAAAGAAAATTAAATCATGCCTATCAATCAGCTCCTTGAGCAACCAAAGGATGAGCACACTAACTAGGACATAGAAGTCCTTCAGCTCCTACTCTCTAATACCCCATATCTCTCTCTCTCTCCTGTTAAGTCAGGAGCTCACTATCTGCTGAGACATCCTAGCCCATTGCTGGGCAGCTCTGTTGTTTTTATTTTTGAGAAACTCTAAGCAGAGACCACATTCATTCAACATCCTCAGAACAACCCTTGCAATAATGACCACTGTGTCCTGGGCATCCCTCAAGAGCCATTATCTTTGATGTCCTTCCTCTCCTGGCCTCTCTTCCCTGGACAGGTCTGTCACTTGCTACAGTAACTCTTGACTCCAGCCCAGTCCTGACCCTCTGGTGTCACTCCCTCACCTGAAAGGGAAGTGACGAGACAGGGCACATCTCCTGCGGTGGGAGCAAGCACAGGAGAGCTGGCTGAGGCATGAGAGTCTGGCTCTGGAGGATTAACTGGTGTGGGCAAGTGGGAGTGTTGCCCTCATAGGTGCAAGAAGGAGGTCCAGGAAAGGGGTCTGGGGAAGGATGCTCACTGGTCAAATTGAAAGCCAGAGAGGGCCCCAAAGGTCCAGCAAACCAGCAAGGGACCCACTGATCTCTGCCCAGCCCTCTTCAGCCTCCCAGAGGACAGGGCTGAGGGATTCTGATCCACCTCTCAGGTGCTATGAGCCTGGACCAATAGAAGGGCAACTGCTCCTTGGTCTGGCCAGTCCAGAAGGCCAGTGTGGGGACTCCAAACCCAGGGATGAGTCCTGCCCCCTCTTTGAAGACAGAGGCACAGAGCCAGGGTCTGGTGGGACAGTAATCTGTCACATGTGGGTCTGGTGAAGCCCTTTTTGCTCTATTTTGGGAAAGAGATCAATCATGTCAAGAGCTTCCTTGGGGATGACCACACTGGCCATTGGCTGGAGAGCCTGGCATTCTATCTAGCCACCGGGGCCACTTGTGAGCTCTTGCTAATTTTAGCAGTGTTTGGCAGCTGCAGGCAGGTCCCACTAGACAAGTTCACTCCCAGGCAGGAGGAACTTGGGAGGAGGGATGGTTCTCAAAGTGAGTGCTGGCCTGGACTTTGCAGACCCCAAATGCAAGAATGACCTTTCCCACCTTTTGAGGCAGGTTTTGATGATTTACAGTTGAAGACCTTTGATGAAAACAACATTTTCTATTTGAACAGGGAGGAGGGGGCATGGCCCTGAGGTAAGGGTGGAGCTAGTCATCAGAGTGGTGCCCTGCCTCCATCTACTCCCCGACACTTGCCCCACCCCTCCCCTTACCACCTCCTGGCCCCCCCTACCAGCCCCCAACTACCATCAACCCTCAGCCCCAGCCCCTCCCTTGCCTCAGCCCAGGCCTGAGCCTGGCTCTCAATGACCTAAACGATGTCTTAGGCACACCCCCCAACCCCTCATTCAACCCACCAGCTTGATTAGGAAAATGGCAGGGTTTGAGGGCACAGGAGAGGAGCCAAGAGTCTCAGGAGGTCTCTCACCCTCTGCACCCCAGTTTCACAAGGAGTCTTCCTTGCTCAGGTCCTCAGGCCAGGCCTTCCTGCCACCAGCCTGCCTCTCCCCTTTCAAGTGCAGTACAGACCTCAGGGGAAAATTGGCCAGGGGTCCCCGTGGTCCAAAACCAAGAGCAGGTTCAGATTCTTCATCTGGCACAGGGTCAGGCCCTCAACAGCCCCTCCCGGCCTGCTGGATCTTTGATGTGCTTTCCTGACCTGGGCAGTGTGAAGACTGTCCACCCTGGATGTTCAAGGACTGAAGGGGATGTAGACTGGTTCTGCTCCCTATCCAGAAACTCTGGGCAGCAAATCTCCACCCCCGGGCTGAAGGCATGGGGCACCACTCCATAGCCCTTGTCACCCCTGACCCCACGCAGGCCTCCTTTGCCCTTTTGGCCCTGCCTGATCTGTGGCAGTAGGCAGAGTATTTTAGCAGCTGCCTGCTGAATGCTCTCTGCAGAAGCCCCGGGCAGCCTGAGTGGGCAGCTCTCAGCTCCATGGCCCATACCTGCACAGGTGGGCCCCTGACTTCCAGGCTACAGGCCAGCCCTGTGCCTCAGCAGGAAGGAGTCTCCACCTCCCCCCAAACCTACTTCTTGGCCTCTCAGAGAAGTGGTGATGGAAGCCACAAGGAGCCAGGCCCAGACAGCTTTGAACCTGGTAAGGGTCACTGCAAAGCCAGGTGAGTGGTCCCTGGGGCCACGGCTGGGACAGCAGAAGTGAGGAAGGGGCTGGACCCCCTGGAAGAAGGCACAGAAGCTAGGTGGCAGCGGATCCCTCCACTGTCCAGCCTCTCTAGGAGGGGTCTCCGTGGACAGTGTCTTCTTGAGGACTTGCTCCTGGGCTGAGAGTGCCGGACGGTCCACTGTGCACTGGCCTCACAAATCCAACCGCTACTTGGCACCAATCTCTCCTTGACTAACAGACACACTGACGTGCCAAGACCAGGTGGAATCCCCCAGCCCTACCCACGCCTCTCGGTCTGTGCGACCTCCCCTCCTAGTGCACAGCCATCAGTATGCATATAGGCCTTAAAGCCACAGGTCTGGATAAAGCCATTGGATGTATAGGTTGGAAGCAAAGTGGGAGGGGCCAAGTTGGTGGGCAGATATGACAGGGGCTGGGAACTTGGTCGAGGACAACTGCCCTCTTTATGTCATACTCGGCGCTTTGGGACCTCACTTCCTTGGCTCAAGAAAGAAGGCAGGACATGCTCAAGAAAGAAGGCAGGGCTTCCTTTTGACGGATGAGACAGGTGAAGTTGTGAGAATGCCTCCCATCCCAGCATAGCACTGGGAGGGCCCCAGAGGGCCAGGGCATGGGACCCCTGGGCAAATGCTGGACACCCTGTGAGCTTTAGAGCCCATCCATTGCCCTGGAGGGCAGTGTGAGCCCCACGTGTGTCCAGCTGCAGCCACTGGATGGCTGTGTACATACAGAGGGTGATCCTGGGCCAGCTGCCACACACTCCTGGGGAAGTGGTTCCCAACCTGCCAACCCGAGACCTGCCTTGAGAATCCCAGGAGAGCCAAGATGGGAGCACCCAGGAGAGCCAGAGGGCCGAGGCACCAGAAGCTGGCATCCTGGGGCCATGGCACAGTCAGATGGCGGCGGTGGCGCTGCCTGGAGCACAGATTTGCTCAGGCAGGAGACCCCACGCACACAACGCCATATTCGGGTGTAGCTATGAGCCTTTATGCTGTGTCCTGTGACCTCTTGGTGAGCAAGCAGGGGTGCAGCTGTGGGGTGAGAGTTGGGGACAGGCTCTGTCTATGACCTGGGGGACAGGTGGCTTCTTGGGGTTCCTCAGGCAACTCCCTGCAGTCCCTAGGCTGCTCAATAAGACCTTTAAGCCAGAGTGCATGGACACTCAGCCTGGGCTCTGGGAAGGGCTGAGCAGCCCAGTGGGGTGGGGAGGGCAGGTGGGCTCAGAGCCAGTGCCTGGGTTCAAAGCCAGCTCTGAGCTGTCTAGATCTGTGGACTTGGAAAGGAAGTAGGGGTAATAAAATGCTTGGGTCCCAGAGGGTTAAGCAGGAGATACCCTGGGCAGGGTCCGGGGATGTTCGTAGGGGGTCTGTGAGGCAGACCTCCTCCCTGTGACTTGAACCCCACCCATACCCACTGGACACACAGGCTTGAGAGCTGAGGGGACTGTGCAGTTAGGAGCACCTCCTCTCAGGGTTGCAGGCTGACTAAGTGTGGGGCCTGCAGATACTCAAGGAAGGGCTTTGTACCCATCTTGGAGGATGCTCCCCACGGCCAGAGGGGAGGTCGGCTGGAGGCCCATGTCAGTCTGTGGCCTGCAGTGATGGTCTGCAACCACGGAACCTTTCAGCCCCTTTCCAAACATGTGCCCACATGGGCCTGGACACAGAGTGAAGCCATTTGGTCACAACCCCGCATGGGTCCAGGCTTACGGCTATGGAACAGGCTGCCATGATGGAAAGAGAGGGGATGAAACCCAGCGGGGCCCAAGGGCTGGACCTCTGCAGGATCAGCATTGCTTTTGATAAGAGCCTGTAATGTCACACAGTCCTGTTTGGGGAAAGATGCCAGGCAGCCCTTGTGTACCTGGCCTGGGTGCTGGACTCATGCTGTGTGTTGGCTGCCTGTGGCCACCATCTACAAGATAAGCAGATGCTAACACCTCCCCTTGTGCCAGGGATGTGAGGCAGCTTGTGTAGTATCTTCAGCTCAGCATACTGGAAGGATTTAGTGAATGTTAATGTTACTATTCCTTCTTGGCACGTTTTATGTTTGGAAGTGTGTGTGTGAGAGAGAGAGGGGTCCAAGCGTGGACCCCTGAGGACAGCCTGGATGGTTTCACAGAGCATGGGGGCCTCTCCAGGGCTGTGTCCTATGAGAAGAGCCTTGGGGCAAGGAGCACCCCACCCCATGCCCAGAGCTGCAGAATAGCTTAGCAAACACTGGTGTCTGATTCTCTGTGCTTTATTGTAGACTTTGGCAGCCCCACCTGTGTGACCTTCTGTGAGTTTAAGTTTTAAGCAAGGAGGTCTTGGTAAGAGAATTGGTTCCTAAGTAAGGATCTGTATCCATTAAGAATGCTTTGGGCTTTAGGAAATGAAACACCTGACTAACCATGGCCTTAAGTGATGAGTGCTTGTTTCTACAACTGGCACAGGGAGGTGT
>SJYW01002045.1:116501-143318 GCA_006410735.1 Raphicerus campestris | reverse complement strand
TTTTGATCTTATAAAGAGTAACCTGGAATATCCATCACTGAATTTGCTAGATTATTTCCTAGAGATAAATTAAAAAGAAAATTAAATCATGCCTATCAATCAGCTCCTTGAGCAACCAAAGGATGAGCACACTAACTAGGACATAGAAGTCCTTCAGCTCCTACTCTCTAATACCCCATATCTCTCTCTCTCTCCTGTTAAGTCAGGAGCTCACTATCTGCTGAGACATCCTAGCCCATTGCTGGGCAGCTCTGTTGTTTTTATTTTTGAGAAACTCTAAGCAGAGACCACATTCATTCAACATCCTCAGAACAACCCTTGCAATAATGACCACTGTGTCCTGGGCATCCCTCAAGAGCCATTATCTTTGATGTCCTTCCTCTCCTGGCCTCTCTTCCCTGGACAGGTCTGTCACTTGCTACAGTAACTCTTGACTCCAGCCCAGTCCTGACCCTCTGGTGTCACTCCCTCACCTGAAAGGGAAGTGACGAGACAGGGCACATCTCCTGCGGTGGGAGCAAGCACAGGAGAGCTGGCTGAGGCATGAGAGTCTGGCTCTGGAGGATTAACTGGTGTGGGCAAGTGGGAGTGTTGCCCTCATAGGTGCAAGAAGGAGGTCCAGGAAAGGGGTCTGGGGAAGGATGCTCACTGGTCAAATTGAAAGCCAGAGAGGGCCCCAAAGGTCCAGCAAACCAGCAAGGGACCCACTGATCTCTGCCCAGCCCTCTTCAGCCTCCCAGAGGACAGGGCTGGGGGATTCTGATCCACCTCTCAGGTGCTATGAGCCTGGACCAATAGAAGGGCAACTGCTCCTTGGTCTGGCCAGTCCAGAAGGCCAGTGTGGGGACTCCAAACCCAGGGATGAGTCCTGCCCCCTCTTTGAAGACAGAGGCACAGAGCCAGGGTCTGGTGGGACAGTAATCTGTCACATGTGGGTCTGGTGAAGCCCTTTTTGCTCTATTTTGGGAAAGAGATCAATCATGTCAAGAGCTGCCTTGGGGATGACCACACTGGCCATTGGCTGGAGAGCCTGGCATTCTATCTAGCCACCGGGGCCACTTGTGAGCTCTTGCTAATTTTAGCAGTGTTTGGCAGCTGCAGGCAGGTCCCACTAGACAAGTTCACTCCCAGGCAGGAGGAACTTGGGAGGAGGGATGGTTCTCAAAGTGAGTGCTGGCCTGGACTTTGCAGACCCCAAATGCAAGAATGACCTTTCCCACCTTTTGAGGCAGGTTTTGATGATTTACAGTTGAAGACCTTTGATGAAAACAACATTTTCTATTTGAACAGGGAGGAGGGGGCATGGCCCTGAGGTAAGGGTGGAGCTAGTCATCAGAGTGGTGCCCTGCCTCCATCTACTCCCCGACACTTGCCCCACCCCTCCCCTTACCACCTCCTGCCCCCCCTACCAGCCCCCAACTACCATCAACCCTCAGCCCCAGCCCCTCCCTTGCCTCAGCCCAGGCCTGAGCCTGGCTCTCAATGACCTAAACGATGTCTTAGGCACACCCCCCAACCCCTCATTCAACCCACCAGCTTGATTAGGAAAATGGCAGGGTTTGAGGGCACAGGAGAGGAGCCAAGAGTCTCAGGAGGTCTCTCACCCTCTGCACCCCAGTTTCACAAGGAGTCTTCCTTGCTCAGGTCCTCAGGCCAGGCCTTCCTGCCACCAGCCTGCCTCTCCCCTTTCAAGTGCAGTACAGACCTCAGGGGAAAATTGGCCAGGGGTCCCCGTGGTCCAAAACCAAGAGCAGGTTCAGATTCTTCATCTGGCACAGGGTCAGGCCCTCAACAGCCCCTCCTGGCCTGCTGGATCTTTGATGTGCTTTCCTGACCTGGGCAGTGTGAAGACTGTCCACCCTGGATGTTCAAGGACTGAAGGGGACGTAGACTGGTTCTGCTCCCTATCCAGAAACTCTGGGCAGCAAATCTCCACCCCTGGGCTGAAGGCATGGGGCACCACTCCATAGCCCTTGTCACCCCTGACCCCACGCAGGCCTCCTTTGCCCTTTTGGCTCTGCCTGACCTGTGGCAGTAGGCAGAGTATTTTAGCAGCTGCCTGCTGAATGCTCTCTGCAGAAGCCCCGGGCAGCCTGAGTGGGCAGCTCTCAGCTCCATGGCCCATACCTGCACAGGTGGGCCCCTGACTTCCAGGCTACAGGCCAGCCCTGTGCCTCAGCAGGAAGGAGTCTCCACCTCCCCCCAAACCTACTTCTTGGCCTCTCAGAGAAGTGGTGATGGAAGCCACAAGGAGCCAGGCCCAGACAGCTTTGAACCTGGTAAGGGTCACTGCAAAGCCAGGTGAGTGGTCCCTGGGGCCACGGCTGGGACAGCAGAAGTGAGGAAGGGGCTGGACCCCCTGGAAGAAGGCACAGAAGCTAGGTGGCAGTGGATCCCTCCACTGTCCAGCCTCTCTAGGAGGGGTCTCCGTGGACAGTGTCTTCTTGAGGACTTGCTCCTGGGCTGANCCTGGAAGAAGGCACAGAAGCTAGGTGGCAGCGGATCCCTCCACTGTCCAGCCTCTCTAGGAGGGGTCTCCGTGGACAGTGTCTTCTTGAGGACTTGCTCCTGGGCTGAGAGTGCCGGACGGTCCACTGTGCACTGGCCTCACAAATCCAACCGCTACTTGGCACCAATCTCTCCTTGACTAACAGACACACTGACGTGCCAAGACCAGGTGGAATCCCCCAGCCCTACCCACGCCTCTCGGTCTGTGCGACCTCCCCTCCTAGTGCACAGCCATCAGTATGCATATAGGCCTTAAAGCCACAGGTCTGGATAAAGCCATTGGATGTATAGGTTGGAAGCAAAGTGGGAGGGGCCAAGTTGGTGGGCAGATATGACAGGGGCTGGGAACTTGGTCGAGGACAACTGCCCTCTTTATGTCATACTCGGCGCTTTGGGACCTCACTTCCTTGGCTCAAGAAAGAAGGCAGGACATGCTCAAGAAAGAAGGCAGGGCTTCCTTTTGACGGATGAGACAGGTGAAGTTGTGAGAATGCCTCCCATCCCAGCATAGCACTGGGAGGGCCCCAGAGGGCCAGGGCATGGGACCCCTGGGCAAATGCTGGACACCCTGTGAGCTTTAGAGCCCATCCATTGCCCTGGAGGGCAGTGTGAGCCCCATGTGTGTCCAGCTGCAGCCACTGGATGGCTGTGTACATACAGAGGGTGATCCTGGGCCAGCTGCCACACACTCCTGGGGAAGTGGTTCCCAACCTGCCAACCCGAGACCTGCCTTGAGAATCCCAGGAGAGCCAAGATGGGAGCACCCAGGAGAGCCAGAGGGCCGAGGCACCAGAAGCTGGCATCCTGGGGCCATGGCACAGTCAGATGGNAAAAGCATCAATTCTTTGGCACTCAGCTTTCTTCACAGTCCAACTTTCACATCCATGACCACTGGAAAAACCATAGCCTTGACTAGACAGACCTTTGTTGGCAAAGTAATGTCTCTGCTTTTGAATATGCTATCTAGGTTGGTCATAACTTTCCTTCCAAGGAGCAAGTGTCTTTTAATATCATGGCTGCAATCACCATCTGCAATGATATTGGAGCCCCCCCAAAATAAAGTCTGACACTGTTTCCCCAATGAGCTACTACCCATTTAGAATTCATTAAACAGTTTAGACAGATTATTTAAAAGGAAAAAAAAAAACATTTCCATGTTTATACTACTAGCTTTATTTCTTGGGAAATACACATGCATGCATATAAATAGTTGAAGCTTACCTTACTTTACTAAAAATATGAGGAAGGAAAGAGGCTCTATTTTATTACCAATAAAAGCGACTAATAAATAAAACTTGGCTGAGTATCAAAAGAGCAAATTCCTTCTGATGAACCTAAATTTAAAAAGCTCCTCAATCTTGTATATTATCCTGAATTTAGGACATTATCTTTCCTAAAGGACTAGTCCCAACAAAAATAACTGGGCCATGTCTTGGTAACTGCTCTATCAAAGAATGGGGCAGCCTCTGCTCACATCCAGTGATAACATCATTCAGATGCAAATTTGCCTTGTAAATCAGAAAAGGCATCAGAGATGTTTCTCTCCTGGGGTCAGTGGTATCAGTCAGAGCCCTGGCAGGAAAATGGAAAGCACACTCAAAAAGATAATCGAAGAGGGTTTAATGAAAGGTCTATTTACTTACGGTCAAGGTTAAGGGACCCAAGACTCAGAGACTAGCAATAGTGATTTACTGCAGCTTCTGCTATGCATACTCTTTTTTCCCTGTCCATTCAGAATTAGAAGCCATTGTGGCCTATAAGCTCTAACTGGGCAGACAAGATGATCATTGCTAGAACATGATGAGAGCTTCAGCCATGAGAAAAAGCATGCCTGGCTGGAGCTGTAGCCATAGGTACAGAAAGGCAGCTACTGAGAGCTTAGCAGAACAATGGAGCTGGCAACGATACACAAAAAGAAATGTCCCAAAGTGTCAGGGAGCATTTAACAGGAGGATTCCTGCATGCTGTTTTCTATTTCTCAAAGATTCTCACTTCCTTATCAGTTCCTATTCCAAAAATGAGTAGAGCTGCACGCAGTTCTCAGGACTGAGATCATAGGATGAGACATGCAGTGACTCTTTTCAGCATCAGCGACTTTGTATGTATTAGACTATCCATATTGTGGTTATTGATAAAATTTCATCCTGTGTAATAGCTGAGTAATCATCTTACTAAAGATATATAAGCCTGCATTTCTGCTAATAAAGCACACTTGCTCCATCAGAGCTTGGGTCCCTGTGTCTTTCTTTCTTTCTCTCTCTCTTTCACTTTCTTACCATTGACTCTGGACCACCAGGTTCTGGTCCATTAAAGGACCACAACACCAAACCCCATCCTACATGGTTGGAAAGATTCAGATTTTGTAGCAAAACAAACAACAAACAAAAAAACTTGCTTCAATATGACATACTGATCCAATGTTTTGGGGCATGTTATTATGTGTTCTGAAACTGTCCTCTCAATCTGAAAATAGGAATAATAATGCCAAGGATGTCGGAGGGATCAATGGGAAAAACACACCTAAGAGTGCTCTGAAAATGATAAAACACAAGAGAATGGCATTTATTTTAATCATCATTTCTATTGTGTCATCTTCATTAATCATCACTGTTATTATTATCATCTTCAGAGACACCCTAACTTCAAAAGAAAATTTGAATAAGCCATCTTATGGCCAAATATGATTTTCTCATATTCAAGAATGTTTCACCGCTTAGTAGTCCCTGCTGGCTACTAATATTTAAATATCAGAGATCCAGGTACAGTAACGTTTTCAGAGATTAATAGAATAGTCTTAAAAGAACTTATAGAAACACAAGTGAAAAGTCTCCTAAATTTTTCTCTATGTGAAAACTGGGAGAGATGTTCATTCAGTGGGTCCTTAAATCTAATCTAGCACATATAGCACAATCTTGCAACACCGACCTCATGCACCCATGGTAGACATTACAGAGCCTAGAGATAACATTAGAACCAAGACAACATTAGAGTTCAAGATAACATTAGTATATTCCTTAATTCAGCATTCCAAACAGTCACCAGTGAGTTATTGATTGGAGGTGGCACATGAAATGAATCATATCCACTATCCCTGGATATCCAACTGATAGGTACTTTGTTGAAACATACTGGTTTAGGTATTGTCTTAGGTTTCACAGTGGATTAAGGATTTCAATAAATTGGAGAAAGTCCAGAAAAAAAGCAATC
This sequence comes from Raphicerus campestris, assembly GCA_006410735.1. NCBI lineage: Eukaryota > Metazoa > Chordata > Mammalia > Artiodactyla > Bovidae > Raphicerus > Raphicerus campestris. The sequence continues at coordinate 137,603 of SJYW01002045.1, read as the reverse complement.
AATTTAGTTGAAGTTTTTCCTAAAAATGAGAAGCCTTGGGAAGGATAAAAGTAAACTCTTCAAATATTTGCAAGGCTGTATGCTAAAGAAGGAACAATCAGCTTCATTGTGGCCCTAAGAAAAGAACTAGAGCCAATGCATAGAAGTGTCTGAGAATCGTCTATCAGCTCTTTAGCATCCAGAGCTAACCATCATAGTACAAACTTTTAAAATCCTAAGTTCAACTAAGCCTGGCTGAAGCTCTGAAAGAGGTGTTTTGAAATAAAATAATTTTTGATTTAGGAGAGTAGGGAAGCTAGACGACTAGTAATAGCCATTCCAGGTGTAAATTTCCACAGTTCTAGGTCAATCTGGGTGTTCAGTGGTGCACAGCAGTTCTCAGAGGGCAGTTGTAAAGGAAAGTCATACTGGTTCACTTGGGAATCTTCAGATGGGTATAGAATTGGCAAAGTCCCATTCGATCCATTTGCCAGCTTTATTTTATAATGTGTCAGCCAGAACACCTATAGCCAATATTTTGTGCCCCAGAAAGGAAAGCCCACAATGCAGTAAATTATCTGTGATGCTGCCAAAAAGGAATTTCACTCTCAGATCAAATTTGGATTAAATGTAGTAAATCCAGAGCATTAGTGTTTAATCAAAAAGTTCTGTTGATGTACTTTAAGAGAATAAAACTCCCCTCCTTTAAAGGTCTGTTTGATGTAACACTTGAAAGTTGAGATGCAATCAATCATTAACAATGCTTAATATTCACTACCTTCTAGAAATACAATACAGTCAAGGTGCTGAGGTGTGAAAACTGGCCAAAGCTCAATTCTCATATTAGATGAAACCACTTTTGAAGTATCATTTTCATCTCTTCATTTGATTTAGCCATTTCTTCAGTATATCACCTTGATCCATCACCACTTATTTAAATTAAAACTTTACCTGTTTCTTGAGTCTCCAGGCACATGTAGAGACAACAGAGGACCTAACATAAAAGACACAAGAGCAGATTCTAGTTCCCAATTTCTGTGTGAAATGACCAAGCAGCAAAATGGGATTTAGATTGACTAGGTATTTATTTAAATATGAGCTAACAAATGTCTGTAATGCCGCCTCCTTTGAGGACAACCTTGAGTGCATAGATTCTGTCTTCTCTGTTTCCTTAACTCCCAGCACAGTGCTTGGAACATAAGAGGGATTAATAGGTATGTAGTGAACTGAATCAAATATAAACCACCAAGTGCTGCCTTCTCTGTACTCCTCAGAGTATTCAGCATGTGCAATTATCTTGTTTTTTTTTTCTTCTTCTTCTTTCTTAAATGTATTTCCCGCACTAGCCTATGAGCTCCTTGACAGCCCAAAGGATTACGCCTTATGTCACTGATTCCCAGGGTCTAATTCAGGGCCTGGTGGGGACTCCTTTAGTGTTTGTTGAAGGAATGATTTCTGGAGTGATATTACATCCACATACTCAAACAGGCTTTACTGAAGCCTGGATGGTAAGGAACAATGTTTTTCAGAGTGACTGGAGTCCTAAATCAACAATTTACAAACCATATAATCTATAGAAACATATTTATTGTCTATGAGTTCAACATCCTTATTTGTAAAATAGGAAGAGCAGTAATTTAAATATATGACATTTATCACTTACAAAGCTCTTTCATACATATATTCATTTTATTCCATTTTCATCTTCCTAGTCATAGTGGATGTACTCTAGACAAGAAAGTCACATGACAAGTAAGAGAAAAGGCTTTAGAATTGGGTTTTCTGATTTGAAGCACAGATTTGATTCCTTAGAGATTTGATTTATTAGATATTAATTAGATATAGGGAGACTTACTCCTATACCTCAAGTTCCTCTTCTATAAAATAGGGATAGTAATAGTACCTAGTTGACAGATTGTTGCATGTAAAGTGTATAGAATGGTGTTTGGCACTTGTATACAGAAATTTTAGCTATATATATGACTATTATTGGTATTTCTGCATCTCTGTCTTCCTTTGAGTAGAACCTGGAAGCTTCCATGTATTATTTAACCCAATTATCTAGCTGCTTGAACTGGAAATCATCATCATCCTCTTCTAATGACATTTTCTTGATAAAGTGATATTGGCTCATATTGTCTTTTTATTAATTTGATGAGTTTCAGAGCTACATTTTTATTCCTCTAGTCATTGAGTAGTTTATAGAATCACTTAGATCCAACTTTAGCCCAGTAATCTAGCCCCTCTACAGTGAGATCCATATCAATTAATTTTTCTTCTACTTTTCCAGCAACTCTGATTAAATGTTTCAAAATTGTCTTCTCTCTCCCTAACAGACTTTTATCTCAACATCTTAGTCTTTCTTCATAATGTCTCCCAAATCCATCTTTACACTACTAAAAATGTAGTTCAGATCACACCATCTTTTGCCTAGGCAATTGAATCAGCCTCCTAACTGATCCTTCAGCTTGTAGTTCCCCAATTTCATCCTCTATTCCACAGTCAGGCCAACCTTTCCAAAGCACTGCTTAAGTATTATGAGCCTCTCCTCAATCTTATTCAATAAGGTTCCAGATTGCTGACAATGTAAAAGTGAAATATAAGGTTAACATCTGTAGTTCACTTAACCAGCACCCTTTTGTCTCTCTAGGAATTAAGTTCCAAAATTATATGGGAGGGGACGGACTTCTCTAGTGGTCCAGTGGTTAGGACTCCATGCTTTCACTGCAGGGGGCAGAGGATCAGTCCCTGGTCAGCAAACTAAGATATTGTATGCCACTAAAAAAAAAAAAAAAAAGGAGGGGAAAGTGCTAATATTTATTTTAGAGCCTACCTAAGCTAGAATGATGCTGACTTTCTGCTCCATCTCGATTCTCATACATTCACTAGCATACGTCTTCCAGCAGACATAGGAACTACAGCAGGCTACTTTCCTTCTAGAACAGACATGATGCCAGACTTACTCACCCACCCCCATTGCCCTCTGTGCGTCTCCTCTTTCACTGGTTGTCATTTTTATTTGTATCTGCCTTCACAGTGTAAATGCCTTCTCCATTTCCTGGCCATGACCCACTGGATCAGTTATGGAATTTCAGAGTACTCAGATGGGCCATGATCTAGTATTTCCTTAATGTACTCCTTTCATGAGCTGCAAACATAGAAATTATTAGCAAAATGTGCCTTTTTGAGCTTTTGGAACACTGCGAGAGCTAGACATATGTTCCAGTTTCTAGCACTGCAAGGTGCGCATCATTGCCCCATTCTTAATGGAAATGGGGGCTTAGGGGACGCTGAGGTACCTGGTTCAAAGATGCACAGCTAGCAAGTAGCAGATCCACAATTGGAGGTCCAAGTGGTTTGAGGTGAAATCCTATGCTATTTTCCAAGTACGTGCTTCTTGCACAGATAGCGAACTAGGTCACTTTGTTCTATGTACTTACACAATTCAGTAGTAAAAACAACATATCATATTAGGTGGGGTGGTGAAAATTCCTTTCTGTACTACTGTATCCATTCCTAAACTCTCTGGAATAAAGTAAACTCTGACTTCTCATAATCAAATAGCCAAAAACATCCCCTTACACTATGGAGGCAGCGTGAAAGAGAAAAGGCTTAAGAATCAGACCAGACAAATCATAGTGTACTAGCTTGATGACCTTGAGCAAGTTATTAATTCTCTGGAGGCATTTTCTTATGTAGAAAATGAGAATGTACTTCACTGGGTATTGGGGAATGAAAACCATATTTTAAACACCGAGGCAAATCAACAAATGTTAACTCACCATCTCTTTTATTCCCTCAATGACTATCTCCTTCTTCTGCCAATAATGTTTTCAAAGAAGAAACTTATTTTGTGCATAAAATTCTACCTCTTTCAATTATAGTCTTCCAAAGAAGATTGAATTTGGCTTTGTTTTGAGTGTTAACACCTTCATATAAAACAGCATCTATTGGGAAGTGTTGGGATCAAATGAAAGATCAGTCTAATTCCTTTCTGTAGATTCATTATTCAAGGAAGGCTAGAACCCACTAGCTGCCAAAGCCATGAGTAAAGCATAATTTCAAAAACTAAACCATCTTACCACATAAAGAGCAATACAATTCTAACCTCAGAGTTATCCAACCTCAGATGGAGAGAAATGAAATAAAAATATGAGTTATATAAGTGAGGAGCCCAGAGCCAGTTTGCAATATTTTCCAGGGATTTCTTTATAAAAGCCATGGAAAAAACACAGAATAGTTATTTTGGTCTTAACAGTGTGTGTGGCAGAGCACCTCACAAAGTTTTCTGATTAGTTTTCACTGCTATTTTATTATACAATCTGTGTTGTATAAAATTTTCAAAGTCAATTAAATTCAGAAGGTCCCTATTACATGATCTCAAGCAATATTCCACTCAGGGAGAGCCTCTCATCCTCAGTGTACAGGGCTGAATATTTACCCTTGCTTGAAGGAAGAAAAATAGTGGGAGGGAAGATAAGAATAGCCATAAATGGTGATGAAACACTGTACTTCATAGGGTATTACTAATATTAAATGAGGTTACAGGACTTTTTATTCACCCAAATGTTACTTTCTTTGAGAAAACTGGCATTGAATTTAGCTCTAATAACATTTTTCTAGGTTTTACTCCTTTGTAAGTTCTTTATCCTCTGCCTCTCACTAGTCAGTGTCTGTGATGGGATGTCAGCCTGCACTCTCTTCTGTGACCCTTCTTGACAAGCTGTGCATATACTGATTCAGTCTCTAAGTCTTCATTGGTAATTCTTAAGTCTCTAGCTGAAGTTCACAACACTATCGAGCACAAGAAACCATAGATCTGATTTTGAAATATCTCCACTTGACATGAAAGAGAAAACTTAAAAATTAAGTCCAAAATTGAACTCATCATACTTAACTTCAAATTTCTCTTTCTTCTTGACAATCAGTCAAAAGTATAATAAACCCTAGTGTTTACTTAGGGGTTTTCAATTCAGGTTCTAGAGTCAAAGCAAAAGTCTAAACCGTAATTAAAGGGAATAAGAATTCCCCCAAAGTATCTGCCACTGGCAAATACTCAGAATCTGATCAATTTATAGCAACATTATTTTATTAAAAAAACTTTTTGAAAAAGTATAACTGATATGCAAATTACCTCTAGAACATAATGGAATAACAAGGAACATATCTGCTTTACTCCTTAAAATAACTTGAAATCTGTGAAAAAATAAATACAAAAAATTAGTTTTCAGGTATTGGCCAACAGGTAGCCCAAGACTTAGAGAAGGGAAGCAAACAAGATAAGTCCTTTGCCCAGTCTAGTGTTGAAGAGCAGTCTAGAGTTGCAGAGTAGTCTAGAGTTTGACAGGCAAAATTTGCTAGAATTTGAAAGATGCAGTATCAGATTGTAGGGAACTCCAGAGGTCTGCAGAGGGTTCCTTCAAATTTCTGGCTGAGGACTATTCTATGCTTTCATCAAAGAAAATGATCTGAAGTCAAGCAAGAGCCATATAGAGGGCTGAAAGAGCGTGTGTCAACTGACTAGAGTTAAGTAAAATATAATAGTTAGAACATCAGGTCAAGTTCTTAGAAAGAGGATCATCTTAATAGTGGCACTAAGTTAGCTTTAGACATAAATATACTCTGGACATGCCTTTAAAAATCTTGAAATTCCAAATAACTTAGCCACATGCCAAAACAAAAAACCTTGCATTATATAAAAGAATATAACAAAACTCAGCACCTAACAGTGTAAAATCACAATGTCTAGCATCCAATGCAAAATTAACAGATATTCAGAGGAGCACAATAATATAAAAAGTAACCAGGAGAAAAATTAATAGAAACAGATGCTTGTGTGATGAAATTAGCAGACAAGTATGTTAAAGCATATGTTCTATATATTTATGAAGACACACAAAATATAAGGAGGATGCAAAGGAAAATGTAAGAGATAAAAATGAGATTCACATGAAACATATAGAAATAAGAAAAGCAATATCTGAAATGAAAAATAGATGGATTATATCTTGAAGAAGAAAAATTAACTTGTAGATCTAACAGTTGAAACTGTCAAAACTGAAACACATAGAGAATAGGAAGGAGAGCATCAGGACAGACCAAAGGAAATATTCTTCAAAATGAAATACATTGTCTAAAAAAACTCAAGACCAGCAAAGCAGTATGAAATTCACATACAAGCAGATCTGCATTGTAAGACTTGTTAAAGGAAATTCTGTAGGCAGAAGAAAATGCTACCACTTGGAGATTCAGATCTAAACAAAGGAATGACCTGCCACCAGAATGGTAAATATATATTTTCTCATTGTTAATATCTTTAAAACAATTAACTTAAAACAATAGTAACAATACTGAATTATAGAAAATAGATAGAAGTAAAATTAATAATAATAGGAGAGGGAAACTGAAGTATGCTGTTGTACAGTTCTTACACAGTACATAAGGTGGCATAATATTAATTAAAGGTGGACTGTAATAAATTAGAGAAAGATTTTGTAAACCCTAAAACAACCATCAAAAAATTTAAGGAAAAGAGATTAAGCCAATAGTGAGAAAGGAGAAAACACTAAAACTATTCATTCCCAAAGAAAGCAGGAAAGAGGATAGAAAGGGATAAAGAATGGAAAGAACAACTAGAAAACAAATTGCAAGATGGCCATTTAAGCCCACCAAGTTAATTACATTAAATTTAGATGGCCAAAATGCCCCAGTTAAAAGAGGGTGATTTTCAGACTGACTGCAGGAAATCCATTTATATATATGTCTAAAAGTTCAGTTCAGTTGTGTCCGACTCTTTGTGACCCCATGAACTGAAGCATGCCAGGCTTCCCTGTCCATCACCAACTCCTGGAGCTTGCTCAAAGTCATGTCCATAGAGTCAGTCATGCCATCCAACCATCTCAGCCTCTATCGTCCTCTTGTCTTCCTGCCTTCACTCTTTCCCAGCATCAGGGTCTTTTCCANGGTGCCAGCGGCTGGGACTTAGGGCCAGGCCTGTGGGGCACTTCAATAAATGCTATTTACGAATTAGCTCAGTGGTGGCCTGTCTGTGGCAGATGGGGTGGGGGCGCTGAGGTGAGCTGAGGGGCCAGTGCAAAGATTGCTGTGACAACCAGCCTGGCCCTTGCCAGCCCCCTGCATGCACCCCACACTGCCCTGTGACCTATGAACCCTGATGTGTCTAGGTTGTAGATGAGGACACTGAGGCCTGCGAGGGTGGGCATGGCACCCAAGGCCACTCCTCTAGGAGAGGAAACAGAGGCCTTTATGCCCATCTCCACTAGGCCCAGAATGAGCCACACGAGGTTTCTCTGCTCAGCAAACATCTGCCAATGGCCCAGGGACTCTGCCCTCCTGGGAACCCCCTCCCCCTCACAGCCCCCATCTTTGCACCCAGGCTCAGGTGGGCCTCTCTGCACACGCATGTGGTGTGCTGGGCCCTGTGTGAGAGGCACTGAGGGACCCATGTGAAAACACAAGTGAGGCGCCCTGACACCAACAGAGGGGCTGGAGCGCACACAGGTGCTAAGGGAAGTACTCTGAAACTGGCCTCATGCCTCCGGATGAAAAGATGAGGCTGCTGGAGAGAGGAGAGGGTTTATCTGGAGGGAACTGTGAGTGTTCGTCCCCCACCTCACCTGCAGAAACCAGGAGCTGGGAGCACCCAGCCTCATCATGGGAAGAGGAGGGGCAGCAGGGCAACCTCCAGAGTGTCAGCAGCAGAGAGGGGGAGAGGAGAGGGCAGGAGGGTGCAGAGGGGAGGGCAAGACCTAGAACACAGGAAATCCTTCTTTGCCTGACTCCTTCCCACCTCCAAGCCCCATGCAGTATCCCACCCCCACTACAGGCTGGGGAGGTGGGAGGAGGTGAGGGAGAAGGGGAAGCTGACCACAGTCCCTCCAGAAAGCAAACAAGAGGAAAAGCAACTCACCCGAGAGGTGTTCAATTTTGATGTTTACCTGGGACTTGTCAAGTTTAATTCCTACATTGAGACTTTGGATATAAAGTTATCAATGGTGTTTCTATTGCTTATTTGTGATCACAGAAGTCGTGGCACTGCTTGAATCTTCATCAGGGAGCAAGCAAACTGTCCCTCCCAGCATGCTTGCTGTGAAGATGGGTGAATAAGATCAAGCAGGTGTTATGATTCTAGCTCATGAGTTCTGCTTTTTCATCAAACTGATTTCAAGAAGTGGGAATGGGGACTTCCCCGGTAATCCAGTGGCTAAGACTCAGTGCTCCCAATGTAGGGGCCCTGGGTTTGGTCCCTTGTCAGGGAACTAAAGCCCAGATGCCCCAACTAAAGATACAGCATGCTGCAGCTAAGACCTGGCGCAACCAAATAAATAAAAATAAATATTTAAAAAAAGGAAGTAAGGGATGCTTTAATAATTCAAGCCTCTACAAGGAAAAGTTGTGAAAGACTCTGAAACAGACCTAAAAAACCATAGATGTGTGAACAAAGGAGAAAAAGAGTCATTCACCACCCAGTTCTACAAGGGTTAACTCACAACCCACGGCAGTCACCCATCATCTGGATGGAAACAGAAGGAAGCACTCTGTGCTTGGGATAAGCGGGCCCCTAGATAGTTAGATGCATATCTCAGGAAGGATTCCAATGACCCCAGAGTCTTATCTCTTCCCATACATGGAAAAACCCTAAAATCATTACCATGAGATGTCTGTTCTTTGTGACTGGAGGTACTCTTTTACCATGATGTATGCTTGACTGCAAGTATTTTCTAGCAAAAAAAAAAAAAAAAAAAATCACATATAAAGTAGCTTCTCCTCTTCCTCTTTCGAGCAGTTCCCAGAACTAAGCTAAGCTAAGTCACTTCAGTCGTGTCCGACTCTGTGCGACCCCATAGACGGCAGCCCACCAGGCTCCGCCGTCCCTGGGATTCTCCAGGCAAGAACACTGGAGTGGGTTGCCATTTCCTTCTCCAATGCATGAAAGTGAAAAGTGAAAGTGAAGTCGCTCATAGCGACCCCATGGACTGTAGCCCACCAGGCCCCTTGATCCACGGGATTTTCCAGGCAAGAGTACTGGAGTGGGGTGCCACTAACTGAGCAGCTATCTCTCAGGCTAGAGTCCTCGGTGAGGACCAGGAGGGCCTGGAGCCAGGGCCAGCAAGCCCTTGGGTTTTGAGTGCATGCAGAGATGGCTGTAGAGGCAAATGCCAATTAAAAATGAGGAAACACTATACTCCCTGATGCAAAGAAAGGAAATGCTTTGCTCCTCCCCCTTAGAGCATTTCCTTTAGAGAACCTGTAAGTTCTTTCCCTTCCTTTTGTGTGTGTGTTTGTGTGTAAATCTGTTTAAAAGCTAAATCAGCCTCTCGCCAGTCTGACAACCCTGAAATGTTTCCCAAGGACCTGGGGACATCTCTCTGAAGAGAGTAGCACCCTCCTTGCCCAGTTCCCCTGGGACATAGGAGCCTGACTACCATGGCCGGGCTTGTAGTGGACTTCCAGTTGTAAAGAGATGAGAAGTTTGCTTTTCCTCCAGATAAGGCAATCAGCAAACAAAGGTGCCCCCCACCCCCACCCAGTCCCAGTGGGGCCGGGGGTTGGTGGGGGATGAGCTATGTGACAGGACTGGTTTCTGTTTTTCTTGGGGACGGACGGGTTGAACTGCCTTGAAAGGTGAGGGACTACTTCCTGCTCTGATGTCTCTGTGATAAGCACAGGGCCTAGTGGTGTTCAGGACCACATCTGCCTTCTTTCTTGTGACTTTGGTAGGGAGGTTTTCTGGATTGGCAAGAGTTTTGTTTGCATTATCTCCTCAGCTTGGTCCCATGCCACCAGAGCCTCGGCCTGGATGGAGGGGGTGGAGGTGGATGGGGTGGGAGTGGGGAGCAGAGTAGCCTCACCAGCCTGGCTGGGTGGGCATTGTGGATCCAGGCCTCTGTTCACTGTATTTTCTAAATTTATCCTGAGGCTGTTCAGCCCCCAATCTGGGCCTCGGTCCCTGCCCTCCCCCACTCCATCTTGGAGGCAGTGTTCACATTCTTTCTTTCTTTAGCTATTTTAACACCACTGATAAAGACCAGCTCTGGCATGAGAAATCTGTGATTTGTCTGCTTCTGCAGAAGATGTGGCCTGTCTGGAGAATCAGCTGACAGGGTCTGATGGCCTTCATGGTGCCCAGTCCACCTTGCCCATCCTCTGCTCCAGGCCTCTACCAGGAGTCTGAGAGAGAGGATCTGAGAGATGGTGGTGTTGGCACTTTGCTCTGATTTCACTGCAACAAGAATACAGTGATCCTGGAGAGACCAGTCAACAATAGGTCTAAATATGTTACAGAGTCTAGGCTCTCTCTGTTTGCCACATAATAGGCCAATAAATCCACAATGAGGTTTTGGGACAAGGAGGGGACTTTATTTAGGAGCTGGCTGGCTGAAAATATAGCAGGCTAGTACCTCAAAATAGCCATTTTTGGGGGGCCTGGATGCCAGGTTCTTTCATGGATCTGAGATGGGGGGAGGTGAGGAAACAAAGTAAAAAAACTATTCAATCCTTGCAAATGTCCCCTAGAACGGCAAGCCTCAGGCAGGGGGATGTGTTTGTTTCACTTCTGTACAGTCATTTCGAGGGTGGGTGAAATGGAATATCTCCTGTCATATCAGCAAACAAAGATGCCACACTTATCTGTGACTGACTTCCTCACATGTGTATTTCTGGGCCGTGCTGGTAAGCAGCAGGTGAGGGGCCACGACAGCTCTTGATTGTTTTTCTGGTTAAATGTGCAGCTGGAGGAACATGCAGATGGCTTGGGAGTAGACTGGTACCCCCAGACACTCCACAGGTGCTATCTGCACAGATGACAATTTCCTAGCAGCAACAAGAGGAGGGAAAGAGAGTGCCTTGAAAGGGTGGTAAGTTGGAGGAGTTGCTGTCTGCCTTGAGATGACAGAGCCCCTAGGAGCTACATAGCTCATCCTCTCACCACAGTGGAACGATCACACCATAGTCAAGGCTTTCTGCATGTCATGTTCGGGCAGAGCTGCTCCTATCAGGAGACCAAGTTATTTTCTCCAACCAGAAATCTGGGCTGGCTTATGGTTTGTTGGCCTCAAGCAGCCTGTGGTTCTGTCCTCACTTTCTTGGAACCCAGAGGTCCCTGTGTTGAGATAAAGCCCAGGATAAAGGTCACGTGAGAGGGAGATCTGGCCCTTGGCCAACCCACCCAAGGCCGGACTTTGAACTGAGATGGTTGGACCCACCAGTTCCTGTCAAATGTGTGGTCCAAGCTCAAGCAGGAAGAGAGGATGAGCTGCCTGGGTACCCCTGCACCACGAGAAATAGGACACTGTTGTTGCTTNCAACCAAATAAATAAAAATAAATATTTAAAAAAAGGAAGTAAGGGATGCTTTAATAATTCAAGCCTCTACAAGGAAAAGTTGTGAAAGACTCTGAAACAGACCTAAAAAACCATAGATGTGTGAACAAAGGAAAAAAAGAGTCATTCACCACCCAGTTCTACAAGGGTTAACTCACAACCCACGGCAGTCACCCATCATCTGGATGGAAACAGAAGGAAGCACTCTGTGCTTGGGATAAGCGGGCCCCTAGATAGTTAGATGCATATCTCAGGAAGGATTCCAATGACCCCAGAGTCTTATCTCTTCCCATACATGGAAAAACCCTAAAATCATTACCATGAGATGTCTGTTCTTTGTGACTAGAGGTACTCTTTTACCATGATGTATGCTTGACTGCAAGTATTTTCTAGCAAAAAAAAAAAAAAAAATCACATATAAAGTAGCTTCTCCTCTTCCTCTTCCGAGCAGTTCCCAGAACTAAGCTAAGCTAAGTCACTTCAGTCGTGTCCGACTCTGTGCGACCCCATAGACGGCAGCCCACCAGGCTCCGCCGTCCCTGGGATTCTCCAGGCAAGAACACTGGAGTGGGTTGCCATTTCCTTCTCCAATGCATGAAAGTGAAAAGTGAAAGTGAAGTCGCTCATAGCGACCCCATGGACTGTAGCCCACCAGGCCCCTTGATCCACGGGATTTTCCAGGCAAGAGTACTGGAGTGGGGTGCCACTAACTGAGCAGCTATCTCTCAGGCTAGAGTCCTCGGTGAGGACCAGGAGGGCCTGGAGCCAGGGCCAGCAAGCCCTTGGGTTTTGAGTGCATGCAGAGATGGCTGTAGAGGCAAATGCCAATTAAAAATGAGGAAACACTATACTCCCTGATGCAAAGAAAGGAAACGCTTTGCTCCTCCCTCTTAGAGCATTTCCTTTAGAGAACCTGTAAGTTCTTTCCCTTCCTTTTGTGTGTGTGTTTGTGTGTAAATCTGTTTAAAAGCTAAATCAGCCTCTCGCCAGTCTGACAACCCTGAAATGTTTCCCAAGGACCTGGGGACATCTCTCTGAAGAGAGTAGCACCCTCCTTGCCCAGTTCCCCTGGGACATAGGAGCCTGACTACCATGGCCGGGCTTGTAGTGGACTTCCAGTTGTAAAGAGATGAGAAGTTTGCTTTTCCTCCAGATAAGGCAATCAGCAAACAAAGGTGCCCCCCACCCCCACCCAGTCCCAGTGGGGCCGGGGGTGGGTGGGGGATGAGCTATGTGACAGGACTGGTTTCTGTTTTTCTTGGGGACGGATGGGTTGAACTGCCTTGAAAGGTGAGGGACTACTTCCTGCTCTGATGTCTCTGTGATAAGCACAGGGCCTAGTGGTGTTCAGGACCACATCTGCCTTCTTTCTTGTGACTTTGGTAGGGAGGTTTTCTGGATTGGCAAGAGTTTTGTTTGCATTATCTCCTCAGCTTGGTCCCATGCCACCAGAGCCTCGGCCTGGATGGAGGGGGTGGAGGTGGATGGGGTGGGAGTGGGGAGCAGAGTAGTCTCACCAGCCTGGCGGGGTGGGCATTGTGGATCCAGGCCTCTGTTCACTGTATTTTCTAAATTTATCCTGAGGCTGTTCAGCCCCCAATCTGGGCCTCGGTCCCTGCCCTCCCCCACTCCATCTTGGAGGCAGTGTTCACATTCTTTCTTTCTTTAGCTATTTTAACACCACTGATAAAGACCAGCTCTGGCATGAGAAATCTGTGATTTGTCTGCTTCTGCAGAAGATGTGGCCTGTCTGGAGAATCAGCTGACAGGGTCTGATGGCCTTCATGGTGCCCAGTCCACCTTGCCCATCCTCTGCTCCAGGCCTCTACCAGGAGTCTGAGAGAGAGGATCTGAGAGATGGTGGTGTTGGCACTTTGCTCTGATTTCACTGCAACAAGAATACAGTGATCCTGGAGAGACCAGTCAACAATAGGTCTAAATATGTTACAGAGTCTAGGCTCTCTCTGTTTGCCACATAATAGGCCAATAAATCCACAATGAGGTTTTGGGACAAGGAGGGGACTTTATTTAGGAGCTGGCTGGCTGAAAATATAGCAGGCTAGTACCTCAAAATAGCCATTTTTGGGGGGCCTGGATGCCAGGTTCTTTCATGGATCTGAGATGGGGGGAGGTGAGGAAACAAAGTAAAAAAACTATTCAATCCTTGCAAATGTCCCCTAGAACGGCAAGCCTCAGGCAGGGGGATGTGTTTGTTTCACTTCTGTACAGTCATTTCGAGGGTGGGTGAAATGGAATATCTCCTGTCATATCAGCAAACAAAGATGCCACACTTATCTGTGACTGACCTCCCCACATGTGTATTTCTGGGCCGTGCTGGTAAGCAGCAGGTGAGGGGCCACGACAGCTCTTGATTGTTTTTCTGGTTAAATGTGCAGCTGGAGGAACATGCAGATGGCTTGGGAGTAGACTGGTACCCCCAGACACTCCACAGGTGCTATCTGCACAGATGACAATTTCCTAGCAGCAACAAGAGGAGGGAAAGAGAGTGCCTTGAAAGGGTGGTAAGTTGGAGGAGTTGCTGTCTGCCTTGAGATGACAGAGCCCCTAGGAGCTACATAGCTCATCCTCTCACCACAGTGGAACGATCACACCATAGTCAAGGCTTTCTGCATGTCATGTTCGGGCAGAGCTGCTCCTATCAGGAGACCAAGTTATTTTCTCCAACCAGAAATCTGGGCTGGCTTATGGTTTGTTGGCCTCAAGCAGCCTGTGGTTCTGTCCTCACTTTCTTGGAACCCAGAGGTCCCTGTGTTGAGATAAAGCCCAGGATAAAGGTCACGTGAGAGGGAGATCTGGCCCTTGGCCAACCCACCCAAGGCCGGACTTTGAACTGAGATGGTTGGACCCACCAGTTCCTGTCAAATGTGTGGTCCAAGCTCAAGCAGGAAGAGAGGATGAGCTGCCTGGGTACCCCTGCACCACGAGAAATAGGACACTGTTGTTGCTTTAAGCCAGTAAGATGTGGGATGGTTTGTTTTGCAGTTAAATATAAGGAGTACGTCATCTTATCTATTGGGGTTCCCTGGTGGTGGCTCAGCAGTAAAGAATCTGTCTGCAATGCAGGAAATGTGCAGAAGATGTGGGTTCAATCCCCGGGTCTGGAAGATCCCCTGGAATAGGAAATGGCAACCCACTGCAGTATTCTTGCCTGGAAAATCCCATGGACAGAGGAGCCTGGTGGGCTACAGTCCATGGGGGTCACAGAGAGTGGGACACGACTGAGCACACATCCATCTTATCTATGCTGCCATTGTTGTTCAGTTGCCCAGTCGTGTCTGACTCTTTGCAACCCCATGGACTGCAACATGCCAGGTCTCACTGTCCCTCACCATCTCCTGGAGTTTGCCCAAGTTCATGTCCATTGCATTGGTGATGCCATCCAGCATCCTATCTATATACTGAAGTAATGTCTGGGAGCAGGAAATTTCTACCACTCCCCCTCTTGAGCTCTTGCTGGGAAGATTCCCTGGAGTAGGAAATGGCAACTCACTCCAGTATTCTTGCCTGGAGAATTCCAAGGACAGAGCAGACTGGAGGGCTATAGTCTAGAGGATCACAAAGAGTCAGACACAACTCAGTGACTAACACTTTCACTTCCCCCCTCAGATTCTTGTAGTTGGATCAATAATAAAATTGGCACAAGACCGATTAACAGGAGAAAAAGAAACATTTTAATTCCTGCGCATAGAGGTTTCATGGGAAGGGGCCCTAAGAAGTGGCCAAAGCAGGTAGTTTTTATACTTTTTAAACAAAGAAACAAATTTGGGAGGCATTAACAGCAGGAAGAAACTGAGGTTTCAAGTGCTCAGTTGGTGAAGAATCTAAGCAGAGTTTGGGTTTAGGGTAGTAAATTGAAGAAGTCACAAGATGTGTTCATACAGACTTCTCACCCAGATTCCCCATCTCTATTGGTAAGGCTGTCCTCTCTCCAGATGGAGGGAGCTCAGCTTTCACATGAGAGATGACTTCCTGCTTCCAGTGAGACAGGAGGCTTGGGGTGTCCCTCCTGCACTGGCCATTTCTTAAGTGATTTAAACTCAAAATAATCAATATTGTGGCTAATTTTGGGAGTGTCTGCCCTGAGCCCCAACAGTAGCATACCCCAAACTTTAAGAAAGATTAACTGAAAATTGAGATTCTTTCTTTCATTTTGACTCTCAGTTACTGGAAATGAGGCCCACTCCAACTGGCTCATGGCTCACTGGTGGCCCAGGTGCCCATGGTTTTGATTTGGAGACTTACTCTGATTGGCTCCTCTGCTGGGGAACACAGGACACAGAGGGGCCCAGAGTGCAGGCTGGAGGGAACTGAGCCAGAAGGTGTTGGAACAGCTCTGGCCGTCATCCGGGCTGTGCCCAGCCCCTCTCAGATCCTGCATCTGGCCTCTTTGGGCTTCAGGCCCTAGCACAGGTGTCACCTCCCTAGGAAGCCCTCTCCCGATGCAGGTCTGGGCCATGCTCCACCTAGAGCTCGTCCAGCTCACCCTGAGATCAGCCCAGCTTCCCAACTTCAGCACCACAAGGACAGATGAGAGTTATCCCACCCGGAGCACCAAGTGTGGCTTGTAGCGCGCGCTCAGGGAATGTCTCATTAATAGTTAAGGTGATACTATGAGTCTCCAGACTCTGGAGCCTGAGACCAGGAGGCTCTGTAGACTCTGTGGGTGCATGCGGGGTGGGGTCTCTGGTTTCTCTCCAGCAAGGATTTGGCTGCAGGCAAGAGCCCAGTGGAAAGAGGTAGGCGCTGTGGCTTCAGGGAGAGGGGAAAGCTCTTCTGCTGCCCACACCCCCAGCTCTGCCACTTGCTGCCCTTCAGTGCCTGTCTGCCCCACCCCAGGGCTCTGGAACAGGCTCTGACTTCCCAACTGCCAATTTGCCTCGGCCCTGCCTCTCCTCACAAGATGCTCTGTTGACATGCTGAGACACCCAGGTCCAAAATAGAAGCTTATCACCCCTGCCTGCCCTGCTCTGCCGTCAGCAACACTTCCCCCATCTTCCTCCTGGGAACCCCTCCTTAATGCTCCACTTCCTCCCCCTCCCACCACTACCCCCTACCAGGCTGCCCTCCCCAGAGCCACCCCAGGCCCCAGCGAAGTGTCCCGGTTGGTCCTCCTGCCCCCTCCAGGCACTGCCTAGCCTGAGGCACACCGAGGTCCCACTGGGTTATATCCAGAGCCTCTACTTACTGTGGCCCCCTTAGGAGATGGGGACTTTGCCTCTGCCCAGGTAATTGGACTGGGGTGGCCATTGTTACCAGAGGGACACAGACCAGAGGCAGTGGGTCTGTGGGGGAGAGAGAGGAAGGGGATTGGACGGGGGCAGAGACACAAGCCCTGAGGTCAAGTGACAGACAGGAGGGGGCCGCTCGTCCTGCCTATGGTCCTGTGGGTCTTTCCCCTGTGATGAGACCTAGTTTGTGCTTAATCTGCCTCCAGCTGGTTTCCATGACTTGTGATCAGGACCCAGATCCCCACTTCAGGCCTGATTCTGGAAAGTAGATCAGCCTCATAATCTCCCCTGCACATCCCCCACACCCCGAGGCAGAATGCCTCCTTCCAAGCCAGCCTCATCTTGCTCTCACCCATGCCACCCTCCAGGGACTTTCAAAGCTCCAACTCCAGCTGCTGGTCTGACCTGACCCCTGGACCCTCCCCACAGATGCCCATAGCTTTCTGCTTCCATACCGCAAGGAGGTGCCCTACAGTGGACAGGGGTCATCTACCAGCTCAGTGCTTGTCCACGTTCCCAAAGCACTGTTTCCCATGGGGAGTAACTTCTTTCAGACTGTGTGGTTCTGGTGTGGGTAGTTCCTAGTAACCAATCCTACAGAGACGTAGGGGCTCAGACCCCTTCTACGCAGCAGGCAGCGGGCACTTGCCAGCCAGCTAGACCACCTCTCCCAGACTGTTTTGTGAGCGAGTAAATCCAAGGGAAGAGGGAACTCTGGAGGCTATCCATCCCCGGGCTGGGATCAGATCAGAGAGTTCCAGATAGGAGATGGTTGCTGTGCTCCCTGCTCCATGGCTCTCCTGTGGGCCCCATCTGCTTGCAAACCCATCCTCCAACCTCCCACCAATGCTGTGTATCCCTGATATTCAGCTAATCAACTACCTTAGGTTTAAGTTGGCCATGACCATGTGATATGCTGAACTGCAGCTGACTCTGTCCGACTTCAGCACTTTTCAAGCCTCAGTCCCCTTCAGGGTGTATTATCCCACAGCCTTGAGGATGGCCACCATCTTGGTCTTATGTCCACCATGTCTTGAGCCAGGTTTCTCATGACCAAAGAATGGCTGAAAGCATCCTAGTTTTCAGAGTCCCCTACCTCATCTCCAAGATTTCCCTGCCTGGGTCCTCTACCTCCAGGCTTACGGGCCCTGGTCCACTGCACCTTGACCTTTGCTTTGACTCTTCCTCCTGTTCATTCTGCTCCACTGTGGCTCCCAAGCTGCCCCGCCCAGTGACATGACTCTATCCTACACACCCTGCCACAGGGCTTAGACGTCAAACCAGCCTGTCTCCTACTGTGGCCTCTAAGTGACACTCCTGTCTCCCTGGGGAAGCTGAGGGCCACCCAGCCTGCCAGGTGTGTATCCAGTTCTGCTTCCACCTCATACTAATCACATACAAAAAATGTTTCAAACAATGGTGATAACTTTTCTTCATTTCATGCTAATTTACAAGCTTATCACTGGGCCAGTAGAAGAAACAACTTTTAGAAACTCAAGAATCAATGTCAAGAAATTCAATCTTTGTCTTAGGCCATATAGGAAACTGAAAGAAAGTGAAGTCGCTCAGTCGTCTGACTCTTTGCAACCACATGGACTGTAGCCTACCAGGTATCTCCATCCAGGGGATTTTCCAGGCAAGAGTACCAGAGTGGGTTGCCATTTCCTTCTCCAATAGGAAACTAAGAATGTTCATATAGTGTTCAAATAGTTACTGATTTTGCTTGCTTGATTTCTACAGTGTCTACTTACACTGCCGAGTCCTTTTNCACTGTCAAGAAATTCAATCTTTGTCTTAGGCCATATAGGAAACTGAAAGAAAGTGAAAGTGAAGTTGCTCAGTCGTCTTTGCAACTGCATGGACTGTAGCCTACCAGGTATCCCCATCCAGGGGATTTTCCAGGCAAGAGTACCAGAGTAGGTTGCCATTTCCTTCTCCAATAGGAAACTAAGAATGTTCGTATAGTGTTCAAATAGTTACTGATTTTGCTTGCTTGATTTCTACAGTGTCTACTTACACTGCCGAGTCCTTTTGTGCATCCAAGGACACCATCAACAGAGTAAACGGCAGCCCATGGAATGGAAGAAAATATTTGCAAATCACATATTTAACAAGGAATTCACATCTGGAATATATAAAGAAATCAAAAACTTAACAAAAACACAACCCAATTTAAAAAACGGAAGATACAGGAATGAAAGTTTCTTTTTGAAAAAATTAATTTAATTGAAGAATAATTACTTTACAATATTGATTTTTTTTTTTTTGCCATACATCGACATGAATCAGCCAACAAGCACATGAAAAAATGTGCAATGTCACTAATCAATAGGGAAATGCAAATCAAGACCACAAGGAGATACCATGTCACATCCATCAGGATGGCTTGTTGTTGCTGTTATTCAGTTGCTCAGTCGTGTCCAACTCTTTGTGACTCCATGGACTGCAGCACATCAGGCTTCCCTGTCCTTTACCATCTCCTGGAGCTTACTCACACTCATGTCCATCGAGTCAGTGATGTCATCCAACCATCTTGTCCTCTGTCGTCCCTTTCTCCTCATGCCTTCAGTCTTTCCCAGCATCATGGTCTTTTCTGATGAGTCAGTTCTTTTCATCAGGTGGCCAAAGTATTGGAGCTTCAGCTTCTGATCCAACTCTCATAACCATACATGACTACTGGAAAAACCATAGCTTTGACTACATGGACCTTTGTCAGCAATAATGTCTCTGCTTATTAATACACTGTATATGTTGGTTGCAGCTTTTCTTCCAAGGAGAAAAAGTCTACTATCCAAAAAACTCAGAAAACAAGTGTTGGTGAGGATGTAGAAAAACTGGAGAAATTGGAACTTGTGTATTCTTAGTATGAATGCAAAGTGGTAGAGCTGCTGTGGAAAATAGTATGATGGTTCCTCAGAAAATTAAATAGAGAATTACCATTTAATCCAGTTATTCTACTTCTGGATATATACCAAAAAGAATTGAAAGCAGGACCTCAAACAGATATTTCTATGTCCCTGTTCCTAGCAGCATTGCTTGCAATAGCCAAAAGATGCTGCTAAGCTGCTAAGTCACTTCAGTCGTGTCCGACTCTGTGCAACCCCATAGACGGTAGCCCACCAGGCTCCCCCGTCCCTGGGATTCTCCAGGCAAGAACACTGGAGTGGGTTGCCATTTCCTTCTCCAATGCATGAAAGTGAAAAGTGAAAGTGAAGTTGCTCAGTCATGTCCAACTCTTCGAGACACCATGGACTGCAGCTTACCAGGCTCCTCCACCCATGGGATTTCCCAGGCAAGAGTACTGGAGTGGGGTGCCATTAAAAGATGAAAACAACCCAAATCAATGTCCATCAATGGATAAATAAACAATATGTGTTATACACATAGAACTAAATATTATTTGTCCGTAAAAGGGATGAAATTCTGACGCGTTCTACAACATGATAAACCTTGAAGGTATTTTAATTGAAATAAGCCAGCTACAAAAAAGACAAACATTGTACAATTTCCACTTATATGAGGAATAGGCAAATTCACAAAGACAGAAAGTAGATTAGAGATTAACATGGGCTGGGGTTGAGGGAATGGAGAGTTATTGTTTAATGGATACAGAGAGTCAGTTTGGGATCAAGAAAAACCTGGAGACAGACAGTGGTGATGGTTGCATATACTTAATGATATATACTTATGCCAATAAACTTGGATGGCATTATCAACTCAATGGACATGAGTCTGAGCAAACTCCAGGAGACAGTGAAGGACAGGAAGGCCCGGCATGCTGCAGTCTATGGGGTTGCAGAGTTGGAAATGACTAAGTGACAGAAAAACAAAAACATCAAATAGACTGTATGCTTCATAATGGCTAAAATGCTGTTTTATATTCTGTTTCACCACAATTAAAAACATTTTTAAAAATAAAAACACATTAACGAGCATCACAGAAAGTCCTGTTCCTATAATGTCATTCCACCCAGGCCTTGCTTTCAGTGGAAACAAAACTTACTTTGAGAGGCCCAATCCCAAAGACACTGTTTCTGTTAAGCTTTTAAGGAGACCTGTGCTCTTTTACGTACCTACATACTCCATTAAAAAAAAATTTCATTTATTTGATTACACTGGGTCTTAGCTGTGGCACAATGGATCTTTGATCTTTGTTATAGCATGCAGGATCTTCAGTCATTGTATGCAAACTCTTAGTTGTGGCATGTGGGTTCTAGTTACCAGACCAGGGAATGGAATCTGGGCCCCCTGCATTGGAGTGTGGAGTCTTAGCTACTGGACAACCAGGGAAGTCCTTACATAATTCATTTAAGAACATGCTTGGTTTCACGTTCAGAAAACTCAAAGTGGAGAAAATAAATAAGGGTTCCTTTGTGAAAGTGAAATAAGTTAGCAACTGCTGGTTCTGATCCAGTAGCTAAGTGGTATAACGGGTCGGCATCTTTGGCAGGACACTGCCAGGAACTCTATTCATTACAGAAAGAAGGAGGAAAGGAAGTAGGCTGTGGTTCTCCTTCTTCTTTTTTTTTTTT
>SJYW01002045.1:55937-96437 GCA_006410735.1 Raphicerus campestris | reverse complement strand
TTCCTGCCAGACTTCCCCTATGTCTCTGCCAGATCTGATCTCACCATCACCAATGTCTGCCAGGGAGGCCTAAAAAGTCAACACTTTAGCCCTTCCATCCTTGCAGACAGCCAGGGGAAGAAAGTTGGGAAGTGCAAGCCACCATGGAACTGTACCCACTTGTCCATCCCCCTTTCCCAGCCACCATCATTCCTACTGTGGCTGTTGTCTTGGGGTCTCTCCCAGACCCCCTTAGCTGCCTCAACTGTGTGCCTGACACAGGCCTGCCAGGAGCAGAGCTCAGTGGAGAGGCCACCCAGCTTCACGTCTGATCAAGAGAATCAGGCAGGTTGGCTCCAATTTTGGTCCCGGTTTCCTGGCTGTGTGACCTTGTGCAACTGTGAATCTTTCTGTAAAATGGAAATCTTAGGACCTGTCTCACTCTTAAGACACTTAGTATGTAATATGCACCCCAAAAGTGCTCATCTATTTATATTTATTTATACCTTATAAATATTAAGCAAATCTGGGAGTCTCTACGTGCCAAGCACTGAGGTAAGTGAACGAGACTAGGTTTCCACACATCCTCTGAGGGCAGACTTATCCAGTTCAGTCTAATTGGATGTTTCACAAATGCCTAATTAAATGGCAGGGGCAAAATGAAGTAATGGGTAATTAGATGGGAAGTTCAGCTGACCTGCACAAAAGGAGGACCAGAAGACAGACGATGTTAGGGCAAAGAGTCAGGCTGCCTCGGGGTGAATCCTGGTTGTTACTCACATAATGAATCCTGCCATGTGACCTATGCCTCAGTTTCCACATTTTCAAAGCGTTATTTGAGGATTGGTTGAATTAGTGCGTGTCAAGAATTTAGAACAGTGTCAGGTCCACAGAAAGGGCTTTTATGTGTTATCTTTAACTATTACCTGCTGCTGCTGCTGCTGCTAAGTCGCTTCAGTCGTGTCCAACTCTGTGCGACCCCAGAGACAGCAGCCCACCAGGCTCCCCCGTCCCTGGGATTCTCCAGGCAAGAACACTGGAGTGGGCTGCCATTTCCTACTTTGTTCCAAAGATAAGACCGGTACTTGGGAAACAGATGGAGTGAACCAGAACGGCCTGAGACTGAATCCCGGCTCTGCTGCTTCATGCGGAAGGGCCACTAGGGCTCGGTTAGGAATTCTGTGGATTGGTGGAGATATGGCAAAGAGCCCCCATGAAGTGGGGGATGGCACAGGAAAGTCTCGGTGGGTAGGGAGGGGTGAGAAAGATGAGGGCAGTGAGGACAGCAGAAACTGAGGAGTGTTGGGCGGAGGCTGGGGCCTGTTAGCCCTGTGCTAGGGCCTTAGACATCCAGTTTCCTTAGTCCTGACCCTAACTCTAAGCCCTTTCCTGACTTCCAGTATCCCAGTGCCCCACCTACTACTCCTCGGGTCTGAGGCGGAGTAATCGCTCCCCGGGGCCGTGCAACCATTGGCCTCAGTCCGCTCACCCTGTGTCAGCAGTGTCCCCTGCAGAGGCGGGCACCCAGAGGTGTCCTGTGGTGGCGCAAAGAGCGCCAGTTCTCGAGAACGCAAGGTGACTTCAAGACAAACATGACGAATGGCCGAGGTCTGTTCGACAGCGCGCACAAGCATGCTCACGGGTCCCTAGCCACTGGCCCCGCCCCCNGTGCAACCATTGGCCTCAGTCCGCCCACCCTGTGTCAGCAGTGTCCCCTGCAGAGGCGGGCACCCAGAGGTGTCCTGTGGTGACGCAAAGAGCGCCAGTTCTCGAGAACGCGAGGTGACTTCAAGACAAACATGACGAATGGCCGGGGTCTGTTCGACAGTGCGCACAAGCATGCTCACGGGTCCGTAGCCACTGGCCCCGCCCCTNTGTCCTGTGGTGGCGCAAAGAGCGCCAGTTCTCGAGAACGCAAGGTGACTTCAAGACAAACATGACGAATGGCCGAGGTCTGTTCGACAGCGCGCACAAGCATGCTCACGGGTCCCTAGCCACTGGCCCCGCCCCCCGTTGCCCTGCAACCTATGGGGCGTAACCCTGCGCACGCGCAGGGCTAAGGGGCGGGGTATGTGTCTTGGCTTGCGCAGTACACGTGCGGATTGGCGGGGGGGCGGGGCGAGACGGTGGGCGGGCTCCGCAGTGATTAGCATAATAAATCGCGCGGTGACTGGCGAGATACAGCAAGGGTGGCGCGAGGTGCGCAGAGTGGCGGGAGGTGGTGCGCGGCGGTGGGCGGGTCCCGCGGCGATAAGCTTGGTGGAGCGCGCGGTGATTGGTGAGATGCCTCTGTGGGCGGGGCAAGGCGCGCGGATTGGCGGGAGATGGCGCGCGGCAGGGGGCGGGGCCGTGGCGTGCGGAGAGGTGAGTGGGGTCTTGCTTCCTTTGACCTCGTGGAGACTGGGTGGGCTAGCTCTCTTGGTGTCCACGCATGGCGGCGGGTTAAGCGGCATCTCGCGAGGGAAGTCCGAGCAGGGACTTTGCTGTATCCCCCAAGACGGCCCCAGGGTGCGGGCTGGGGCCGTGGTCTGGAGCTTCAGACCGAGAGGCTCCTTTGAGATTGCGGCCGGAGTGCTGCCACTACTCTGCACTTTGGGGCAGAAAGTTAATTCAGATACAATCCCGGCCCAGTATCTGTTCGATAGGGACAGAATTCAAGCCACTTATAACTGTAAAAAAACGTGAGGGTAGATACCGGTTTTAGTACACATACTATTTAACCCATTACCTGCGAACCATTATCATCCCTTCACGTCTGTATAGACTGAGCTGCACCACATATTGATCTTGGGACCCGCTGTGGATTTGACGTTCTTGGCACATCTCACTCAGGCTCTGGGCTGCTTTTGAAAAGGGGCTTAAATGCTGCTACCTCTGGTCTCCTATAGTTCTTATTCTACTCAGAGGAGGCAGACAATAAGCTTAAAAGGTATTGTTTGTTGAAAAGTAAATGCTATGAAAAACAGTAAACGCTGGAGGAGCAGACATGTCAGGGGAGAGATGCAGGTGGAGAAGGTTTGAGCACACCTGAGGCAGAGGTGGCAGTAGACCGTACTTGTATGGGAGGGAGGAGAGCAGTTCTCCTGGTTGGGGTGGGGCGGAGGGCAGGAGGGCAGGACNCCCTTTCCTGACTTCCAGTATCCCAGTGCCCCACCTACTACTCCTCGGGTCTGAGGCGGAGTAATCGCTCCCCGGGGCCGTGCAACCATTGGCCTCAGTCCGCCCACCCTGTGTCAGCAGTGTCCCCTGCAGAGGCGGGCACCCAGAGGTGTCCTGTGGTGGCGCAAAGAGCGCCAGTTCTCGAGAACGCAAGGTGACTTCAAGACAAACATGACGAATGGCCGAGGTCTGTTCGACAGCGCGCACAAGCATGCTCACGGGTCCCTAGCCACTGGCCCCGCCCCCCGTTGCCCTGCAACCTATGGGGCGTAACCCTGCGCACGCGCAGGGCTAAGGGGCGGGGTATGTGTCTTGGCTTGCGCAGTACACGTGCGGATTGGCGGGGGGGCGGGGCGAGACGGTGGGCGGGCTCCGCAGTGATTAGCATAATAAATCGCGCGGTGACTGGCGAGATACAGCAAGGGTGGCGCGAGGTGCGCAGAGTGGCGGGAGGTGGTGCGCGGCGGTGGGCGGGTCCCGCGGCGATAAGCTTGGTGGAGCGCGCGGTGATTGGTGGGATGCCTCTGTGGGCGGGGCAAGGCGCGCGGATTGGCGGGAGATGGCGCGCGGCAGGGGGCGGGGCCGTGGCGTGCGGAGAGGTGAGTGGGGTCTTGCTTCCTTTGACCTCGTGGAGACTGGGTGGGCTAGCTCTCTTGGTGTCCACGCATGGCGGCGGGTTAAGCGGCATCTCGCGAGGGAAGTCCGAGCAGGGACTTTGCTGTATCCCCCAAGACGGCCCCAGGGTGCGGGCTGGGGCCGTGGTCTGGAGCTTCAGACCGAGAGGCTCCTTTGAGATTGCGGCCGGAGTGCTGCCACTACTCTGCACTTTGGGGCAGAAAGTTAATTCAGATACAAACCCGGCCCAGTATCTGTTCGATAGGGACAAAATTCAAGCCACTTATAACTGTAAAAAAACGTGAGGGTAGATACCGGTTTTAGTACACATACTATTTAACCCATTACCTGCGAACCATTATCATCCCTTCACGTCTGTATAGACTGAGCTGCACCACATATTGATCTTGGGACCCGCTGTGGATTTGACGTTCTTGGCACATCTCACTCAGGCTCTGGGCCGCTTTTGAAAAGGGGCTTAAATGCTGCTACCTCTGGTCTCCTATAGTTCTTATTCTACTCAGAGGAGGCAGACAATAAGCTTAAAAGGTATTGTTTGTTGAAAAGTAAATGCTATGAAAAACAGTAAACGCTGGAGGAGCAGACATGTCAGGGGAGAGATGCAGGTGGAGAAGGTTTGAGCACACCTGAGGCAGAGGTGGCAGTAGACCGTACTTGTATGGGAGGGAGGAGAGCAGTTCTCCTGGTTGAGGTGGGGCGGAGGGCAGGAGGGCAGGACTAGGGGGCCAGATCTCATAGGCCACTGTAGGAACCTGGGGATTTATTCCACGAAACGGGGGACGTTTGGAGGGTTTTGAGCAGAGTGACTGACGTATGTTTTGTTATTTAATCATAAGCTAATTATTTTATGGTAGGCTTGTATAATAATAAGGCTGTCTTCACGCCCTGAAATGGGGCAGGTGCCAGGGAGCTGGATGGGGGCAGATGAGGAATCCCCTCATGTGGTGCGTATGGAGTTTGAAGCCCTGATAGTCATTCAGGTAGATGTGTGGAGCGGGCAGTGGACACTTGAGCCATGTTTTGAGAGCTCTAGGTGGGAGATGCATTCCCTACCTTGCTCCATCTCCCTTTTTGGATGCAGGTTCCTGGGTGAGACGTTGGTAGCCAACACAGTAAGTTCCAGGTGCTGTTCTGGCCATCTGCTGTACATGTGGGCTGGGGTTGCAGGACTGCATTTGTGTTTTCACAGGGACCACCTCCTCCTTGGCTTGGACACATTGAGCAGGGCCATGTTTTCTGAGCAGGCTGCCCAGAGGGCCCACACTCTGCTGTCCCCACCATCAGCCAGCAATGCCACTTTTGCCCGGGTGCCTGTGGTGACTTACACCAACTCCTCACAGCCCTTCCGGCTGGGAGAGCGCAGCTTTAGCCGCCAGTATGCCCACATTTATGCCACTCGTCTCATCCAGATGAGGCCCTTCCTGGTGAGCCGGGCCCAGCAGCGCTGGGGTAAGTGATGAGGTTGAGGAAATGCTTCCGGATTTGCTGGGTATGTATTTTCTGCCCCTTGGGGTCGTCTGTCTTTCCTAATCAAGTGACCTGGACAGTGCAGACCTTTTTCTTTCTTCTCGGTTCTTCCTTGGTGATCTCTCCTGCTTTAAGTTATTCCTGGTGAAGCAGGACTCCTACCCTCCCCAACCCACATCACATTCAGCTTTCCAGTGATGCTACATCACCCTGTTCTTAATATTTATGAGTGGCTTCCGGGACTTCCCTGCTGGTCCAGTGGTTAAGACTCCATGCTTTCAATGCAGGAGGCATGGGTTCAATCCCTGGTAGAGGAATTGGAATCCCACATGCCACATGGTGAGAAAAAAAAAAAAGAGTGGCTTTCCATGTAGTTTTGAATTAATCTGTTATGCCTTTAAACAGAAACTGTGTAGGTAACATTCTGTCTTTTTTTTATTGCCTTCCTCCCACCCCCAACTGCCACCTGGCACCAGGCATGCTGGGTGGTCTCAGCCCAGGTTGCACATTGGAAGCACTTGAAAAGCTTTGTAAAGCTCTGGCTCCCAGGTCCATTCTGTCCCATCAGGTTAGCTGGGTTGTGTGCGTGTATGCTAAGTGCTTTAGTCGTGTCTGACTTTGTGTGACCCTATGGACTGTAGCCCACCAGGCTCCTCTGTCCATGGGATTTTCCAGGCAAGAATACTGGAGTGGGTTGCCATTTCCTACTCCAGGGGATCTTCCTGACCTAGGGATCGAACCCACATCTCCTGCATTGATAGGCAGATTCTTTACCACTGCACCACTTGTTAAGCTCTGGTTTTATTAATATGATAGGCAGTCAGGAGAATATGTGACCCAGTCTCCTAGCTACATCATCATATTAAAGATGTTTTCCATTTTCCTTACTTCAGGCAGAAGTATCATTCACCTTTTCTCCACCACATAAGAAGGGTCTCTTTTCTCTGGCCTTTCTCTTGCTTTCCTTGGCGTCCTCAAAAACATTCTCCTCGAGCCCAAGGTCAGTGCCACCTTGTAACCTGCTGTAGTACTAGGTCTCTCTTCTCACAAAGCTGCCCAGTAACAGGAAACAGCCATTTTATTCTGCTCACAGAGTAGGGCCAGAAATTCAGACAGGGCCGCATGATAAGTGGGACCTTGACTGGATGATGGACAGTGGGGCAGCATCCCTCACTCACCACGTGGCTTCTCCATGTGGCCGGGCTTCCGGCCCAGAGCTCAGCCCCTGGCAGAGTTTGTCTCTACTCACAAGTTTCTTGAATACCTCAAGCCCTTTCTTGCCATCAGCTCTCCCTGCATCTGGCATGCTCCATCCCCAGGCTTCCTTCACAACCTCAGTTTAAATGTCCTGTGCCTTGAGGGGCTGCCTGGGCTAGCAGGGCCTTCTTGGCATCTACTGCCTTCACTCCTGTCTGTTCGTGGCACTTGTCCCAGCAGTGGATCCCTCATCTCCTGCTGTTGCCTCTCCCTCTGCACCGGAAGCTCAGTGAGAGCAAGGATGGGCCTTTGGGTTCACTCTCGGTGCTGGAGTCTGGCCTGGTGCCCAAAGGCTGGAATGGATGGATGTCCTCCCATCAGCACAGGGCTGTACAGTTCTGCCTGGTGCTCAGACGTACATGTTGGATCTCAGCTGTGGACATGTTACTTAATCTCTCTGTGCCTCAGTTTCCTCAGCCAGGTAATGTGTGATAATATCTCCAGTGATGTGGTGTTGTCAAGGGTAGAAGAGCTCCAGGCTCAGGGCTGGGCACGGGGCTCAGTGGACATCACGGCTTTGAGATCTGTTGTTCCCATTGGTGTCTGGCATTCTATCTAGAATGGTGACATTATGCTGCCCTCCCTATCTTACTCTGAATTACTGTCCTTTACTCCCCAGGGTGTAGATCTGTGGAATGTTATTGGTTAGGGTTAGGGCAAGAAGGACTTAGGCTGGAGAACTCAGCTAAAGAAAGGGCTGGTCCCAAGTCCATATCATCCCATAACTCTGTTAGTGTTTTCTCCAGGCTTAGGATCTAAGTCCTAACAAACTCAGGCCTTTGGGGACTGGCTCCTCCCTCTTGCCCACTCAGGTGACCCCTGCATTCCATGGCTCTCCCACGCCTGTCTTGCTCCTCATCCCTGATGCTTCCTGTGTGTTCTCTCTGGGATCTTAGGAGCTCAGAGTGAACAGGGCTGTCTGACTTTACAAAGAACACAACGGGGTGGATGGATATATGAAGTTTGAATTTAGGGTATCTCTTTTCAGAAGACAAGGCACTTGTGGGGTTGATAAAAGAATCTAAACTTGCAAAGGAAATTAGAGTGTTGTCTAGGCAGGGTTGTGTGGAGACTTGGCATACCTCTTTCTAAAAATCAGTGTTATACTTTAGGTATAAGTGAGGGAACTCTGCATTAGCGTCCCATGGCTGCTGTCATAAACAACAAGGCCAAAACTGTGTGCCTTCAAACAGCAGAAATGTATTCCCTTCCAGCTCTGGAGGCCAGAGGTCCGAAATCCAGGTGTTGGCAGCACCACACTCCCTCTGATCCTTCTTTGCCCCTTCTAGCCTCTGGTGACTGACCCCACACTGCTGGCCTGTGGCCACATCTCTCTGGTCTCTGCCCCTGCACCATCTNCCCCAGGGTGGGGTCAGCTGAGCCTTGACTTGCAGATTCCTGGGGACGTCAGGACAGAACGTGAGTGACATCTTCCGATACAGCAGCATGGAGGACCACTTGGAGATCCTGGAGTGGACGCTGCAAGTCCGGCACATCAGCCCCACAGCCCCTGACACCCTAGGTAACGGGGCTTAGACACGTGAGGTGGGAGCAAAGGGTCGAGGAAGACCAAAGGGGCTTCACTGATGCTCAGAGGGTTCCCAGCATGGATTTGCACCCACCAGCCTTGCTGTGACCTGAGGAAAAGCCCCAAAGCCTGACCTTTGTTTTGGGAGCTACTCTGGAGTCTTTCTCTCTGTTTATGGCCAAGGCCCTGCTTAGGGCTGAAGGCTGTGGGAGCATGTTGGGAGCTTGAGCCAGTCAAGAGTGCTGTACCCTGCCCCATGCCCACTGAGAAGGACAGAGGCGGCAGCAGCACAACACACTGCCCTGCCTCTGGGGTCACGTGGCCAAGTCTGGAGGGATTTTTGTTGTGACAGCTGCAGGGTCTTGTGTGTGAGATGGCGCCGCACGTCCTGCATGGGACAGCCCTATCCCGAACGTGCAGATGTCTCCTGTGTGAGGCTGAGAAGTCCCACTCTCAACTGTACCTCCTCCTCCTGCAGGTTGTTACCCTTTCTATAAAACCGACCCATTTATCTTTCCGGAGTGCCCTCACGTCTACTTTTGTGGCAACACCCCCAGCTTTGGCTCCAAAATCATCCAAGGTAAGTTTTGTTTTCTGGGGGCCCCAGGCCTGGGCTGTCATGAGGGACATGCCATCAGCTGGGGCCAAGGCTCACAGAGAAGGCCGGTGTTGGGGTGTCCAGGCCTCCATGGGGTGGATAGGCCAGGCTCTGCAAGGGCTGAAATTGTCCTTGCCCAGAGCTCCTCCTGGTCAGTCTGGCTCTAGCTTTGGACCTTTACGGTGTTCTTGGCCCTTTTCATTTCTGGTCTCGGAGCTTCTGTGGTCAGCGCTCCATGGTGCTGATGGCGGGGGGTTGGGGAGGGCTCCTGTTCAGCTCTTGTGACTTCCAGACAGGGCTCACCCGGAACCTAAGATGGGCTCCCACCTGGCTTCTTTGCAGGCCCTGAAGACCAGACAGTGTTGTTGGTGGCTGTCCCAGACTTCAGCACAACCCAGACCGCCTGTCTCGTGAACCTGCGCAGCCTGGCCTGCCAGCCCATCAGCTTCTCAGGCTTTGGGGCAGAGGATGAGGACCTGGGAGGCCTGGGTCTGGGTCCCTGACTCACAAAGGCAGCCTTGTCCAGAGCAGCCCTGGCCATTCTTTCCCTGTGGCGTCAGCACCATGTCAGCTTTGGCTCTGTAAATAAAGCCTAACTATTTACTGGCGTTGAGCTGGGCAGTCCCTGTGTGGGGCCGCGGCACTTCTGTGGAAGGAGCCTCCCTACTCCTCCCCTCTCCCGGCTGGTCAGGGTGGCAAGTGGTCAATGATACCTCTGCCAGTGAGCTTGGTTTATTGGTGCGGCCTGGGCAAGTGGTTGAGAAGTCTGCCCCGGGGCTTGCTCATCCAGCCCCATCCCAGTCCTGCAGCAGAGCAGCAGGTGACCCTGGCTCTTGGGTCTCCATCACATTCATGACCCTCCTGGCAGCACCCACACCGGGGGGCCTTCCCTGTGCTGATGGCCGCGGAGCTGGCCAAGGCGGTGTGAGTGCTGGTGCAAGCTCGCGCATTGGCAGACCTGTTCTCAGAAGTCCCCAAAGTTCACTGTGTAGGTCTCAACTGTGGTGAAGGGGAAGTCTGGGCCCGTGACCATCTCTCCTTCCTCCTCCTCCCCTTCCTCCTCCTCAGGCCCCAGCTCTGTCCCAAACTCCGTCACCACCTCCGTGTAGGTCTCCGTCTCCGTTTCCGACTCCTCCCAATTGACTGTGGTCTCTGGTAGAAACTGCCAGGGCCCCAGTGTAGAACTTGGGGCTGGGGAGGGGGCAAGGTCGGCCGTGGGGAGCAGTGTTGGGGTGGGAGAGGGTGATGTGGGGGTGGTGGCCGGGCTCGTGGTGGCATTGAGGCGTCGGAGCCGCATCTGTTCGCGCATGCGCAGCCGATACTGCAGGCGGCGGCGTTGCATGCGCCTCTGCTGGGGGGTCATGGGGCGCGATGGGTCGATGTGTGGGATGGGCCGGTTCCCGTTCATGGCCATGATCTCACGGATGCGCTTCCAGTTGGAGCGAGCCAAGATGAAATTGCACTGAGTGGCCCCGATGTCATAGTCCACGTTGCAGGTCTTCGAGCTTGGGGTGTAGCCCTCCGCGTGGGCCGTCACGCGGTACTCACCAGGGTTCAAGATGCGCCAGTAATCGCCACCACTGGCTGCAGAGAGGAGGATGGGTTTCGCTAGGTAGGAGTCCCCCCTCCCTTCCAGGCCCCAGCTCTGTCTGAGAAACCTGCACCCCTCCAGCCCTCCCTCTGGTCGGGATCCAGAGAAGCAGGGACTTCCTGAGCAGGGCAGGCCAGGCTTGCTTTGCCAAGGGCATGCACGTGTTTGGTAACCCATCCTGGGAAGTGGGGTATAGTTGTACACTTGTGTACCTGTAAGGTCGGACCCCGGGGGCCATGATGGGCCGCCCCTCCTCTCCCCCACCGGCGGGGGAAGTCCCTACCCACTAACGGAGGGAGCCTCTGGATCCCAGGGACCAATGACAGCACAGTTCGCCAGCTAAAGCCGCCCCACCTCCGCACATAGAAGGACCTATCACCCCGCAACACCTATCCAAGCTCCCATCCATTAACCTGCCCATCCCTTGCAGTGTGCATATATAAACAAACTTCTAATACTGTCAGGGCGGGGCGCGGGGACTTCCTCGACCTGCCCCATTTGGGTCCTGGAACCCCACCCGGGAGCGCTTCACTATTAAAGCCTGTTAGACACTCTTTTGGTGTCCTGGTCATCTTTTACTAACAGTACCTGTCTTCACTCCGTGGTTAATGCCACTCACGGAGATGGTGGCATTGGCTATCGGGATGCCTTGCTCGTCTGTCACAACCCCCTTGATGCCACGGTGAACCTGCAGGGAGGAGGCAAGGTGGTGTCTACATGGCCTCCCCACAGGCTGTTCCCCTGTCCTCCACGAGGTCCCCCAGCCCTTCACCGGCCTCTCCCCAAATGGTGCCCCACCCCTCCGCCAGTCCATGAGGTGGTCCCCACACCTGCTCCATGAAGGTGAGCAGAGCTTCTTTGTTGTTCTCCCACTCTCGGGGCAGCTCACTCTCATGAGGGAACTTATCACAGCCCAGGTAGATGGAGAGCTCCAGGCAGTTGGTGTGCAGGTAGCTGAAGTCATTGATAGCTGGGCAGGGCAGAAACAGAGCTGCAGTCACCCCTGCCCATGCCAAATGCCCCACCACAGGCTCTCCCAGGCCAACTCACTCCCAGAGCGGGGTTTCCACTTGGCCCCATTGACGATGCCCATGCCGCCAGTGTAGTCCTGTGCTTGGCACCCTCCCCTGTAGGGCTCAGTCATGGTGAGGTGGGTAGAGGCGAAGGAGATGGCCAGCCAGCGGAAGATGGCATGGTCTGGGGTCTCTTGGGCCTCAGATGCCTCTTCTTCATCCTCTCCCCGGGCGGCTGCCATGGCTGCAGCCAGAAGCTGCTCCTGGCTGGGTGTGCGGGCCATATCGTAGGGGTAGGACACAAGCCGCTCACCACCGTTCAGGTTTGCCCCCAGCACAAAAGGGTTCTTCTCCATCCAGGCGATGATGGCCCGGACCTCCGTGGATACCTGGGGGTGGCCGAGGGAGAGGTCTGGGCCACAGCCTCCATCATCTGCCATGCACACCCCTCAGCAGTACTCACATCCCCTTGGTCCCTCAGAGCTCTTGCAGTCTCACCACCTGGGCTTAAGTCTCCCTCAACCCACCCCCAAGTCCCGAGCTCTACCCGGACCCCAGGGTCTAGGTTGCTCCCCCAGGCCCTGTTGGCCAGGCTGTGGCCTCACCGTGGCATCTGGAGAGAGGTAGCGTTCAGGGATGGGCAGGTTATTGTTGGGCACCCGGTAGGGGACCCATTTCCTTTCCTCGGCTCCCCAGAGCACAGAGTTGAGATCCGGGAAGTCCTCATAGATGTCAAAGCCCTCCTCGGTCCACAAACCCAGTGCCCAGTTCCCAAACTCTGAGCCCTGGGGAAGCCGAGGGAGAGAGGGGTCAGCATCAGCAGCCCACTCCCAGCCCTGCCCTACCCAGGCTCCACCCTGACCCCCTTCCCTCCACCCACCATCTGTGCTGCCACCTCGTAGCCGTCAGGGTTCAGTGAGGGCACTAAGTGGATGCGCGTGTCATGCACCAGGCTGCGCACGCGTGGGTTTCCATCACGGTATTCGCGGCACAGGTACTGCATGAGTAGGAGCAGCAGCTCTCGGCCCAGCACCTCATTGCCGTGTATACCAGCTGTGTAGCGGAATTCGGGCTCCCCTGTGAGGGTAGGAACCTCAGCAACCAGCCAGCCTCCTGAGGCCCAGGGGATCTGAGGAAGGACCCAAACCAGCCTCACTCCCAGGAGACTGGGAGTCGCTGAGGCTTGCAGGGCCCAGGAGGGGCTCCAAAGACACAGGTGGGGGGTGGTGAGCTGGCAACATCAAGAGCGCAGGCTCAGCTGCTGTACCGGGCCTTTCCTCTCTCTGTTGGGCTTGGGGAGGACCAGGCTTCCAGGGGGTCCAGGGGGCTGTGGGGCCCCTCACCCAGCTCGTGATCCCCAGGATTGTCCGAGATCTCCATGGCATAGATCTTGAGCCCTCGAGAACTCTTTCCCAGGCTGTATGTGCGGGTGATGGTGGGGCACTGCTCATTCACCACCTTCATCAGCTGGGTGCCAGAAAAGACAGGGAGTTACACAGTCCACCCCCCTGCCCCCAACCCACCCCCAGTGACCATGCCTCTCCCACGGCCCTGTTCTGTGGGGAAGCACCCATTAGCCCCGAGCCCAGTGCCTGGACAGGACCCCAGCCTCAGGACAAGCACCCCACCTGCCGCATGTCCTTGTAGTTGTGGTGCCGGAAGTCCAGGTCATCGGTGGTCACCACCTCGTTCTGTGCGTAGTAGCTGTGGACAGCTGCAGAGAAGGCAGGCAGGCAGGACCTTGAGCAGTCCACCTGCCAGCCCGCCCCAGGTTGCCCCAGCCACCCATCCATGCCCCTGCCAGCCCCAGGCACTCACGGGACACGGGGCACCCCAGCACCTCCAGGCGCATGCACAGGCTGCCGTTCCAAGTGAGTGGGTAGATGCGGATGAAACGGGCCACTACCGGCTCCGGGAGCTCGCTCAGCACGGGCGTGTCCTTGTCCACGTTCCCGTGGAAGGTCTAGGAAGAGGCAGGCCTCAGAGCAGGCCCCAACCCCGGCGGAGACCCACCTGTGGCCCAAACAAGGCGGGTAGAGCCAAGAGCTCAGGTGCCCACCATTTCCTCGTAGCCGTTGGTGTACATCACCCATGTCTGGCTGTCGTTGCTGAAGCCCACGAAGAAGGAGGTCACAAAGTCGTCACTGGGGAGCAGATGGTAGTCAGGGCAAGGCTGCTGTCCCCACCCCAGGCTAAGGCCCAGGCCTTCAGGCGGCCTGAGCCCTCTCTTCTGGGCCCAAGAACCCAGAGCTAGCACGTGTGGGGCTAGCTGGGGGTCTGGAGAGGCTGCCATGCCTGCTGCACAGCTGTGGGTGGCTGCTGTGCTTATCTGGACTCAGGGAGCTGACAGGCCACAACCAAGGAGTCGGGGTGGGGCCCCTGGAGAACCCACCAGATGGTTCTGAACGGGACTCAGAGCCACGTCTGGAGCCACCCATCCCTACCGAGTGCCTGTGAGCCCAGCAGACATACTGGATGCTGGAGTCGCGGCCCTGGGTGATGACGCCTGTGAACTTGGTGGTCCTTCTTGTGTCCACCTCAATCCACTGGGTCTGGGAGTCATCCTCAGCACACCATGCCCCATCATAGTAGTCGTCCTCAGTGTCACCGGCCTGTCAAGGACAGCAAGGAGGCTGAGCGGGCAGGGGCCCCCTACACAGCAGGGAGACAGGCCCATCCTGACACCCACCTGCATGTTGAGCCTGCCTCGCTGTGCACCCAGGCCGTGGCGCAGCATGGAGGAAGCCCGGATCTGGTTGTCCTCAATGCGGTGTGACTCCATCCCAATGGGGGGGCACTCTGGAGACACAGCACCCCAAGCTAGCGACCCATTGGCTCCATCCCTCCATCGGTCCCTCCCTTCATCAAACTCAGAATGGAGGAGCCCAGTACCCACTTTCCCTCACGTCAGGGTGCCAGTTAGGGCAGCTCCATCCCAGCCCATACTTCCCCTCCTTGTTGGGCCTCAGCTTCCACCTCCAGGGAATGTGCTGAGAATGCCGGGTGCCAAGGGGCCATGAGGCCTACATGAAATCACAGGGATGGCCACCCCAGAGCCTGACCCTTCACAGGCATTGTCTGTATCAGGGCCATCTGCACACCTGCCTTGTGCCCCGAGCTCTGTCCCTGGGGTCAGGCCCAGGGCAGACACTCCAGGGTCTCTCCCTTTTGCATCACAGGACTTTAAGAGCAGGAGAGAGTTCTGGAGGCCTAGAGTGCCATCAGAAAATCTGGGTTTGGGACTCACATGTGGCCTTGGATGGGTCACTTCTCCCATCATGCTCACCCAGCTGCTATTGCCCCGCCCCACCCTCATACCCACCCTACAGCCCCCACACATACCCACACCCCCCCACCATACTTCCCGTCCCCATATCCATCCTGCAACTCCTCCAGCCCCCTGTCCTTATACACCCTAGCTGCTACACCCCTCACTCACTGATTTTCTCTGCTGGAGCCCACTCCTCCTCCGACTCCTCACCCTTCCGGGTCCCTGGGGGCAACAAAGGGAGGAGGCAATGATAAGGGTCCCAGAACATCTGGGAGTCTAGCTGGCCTCTCACAAGGACCCAGGCTATGTAGGCCCAGCCCCCAGCCCCCAGAGACACACCTTTGGGGTCCTTGCCCTTCTCCATAGTCCATTTGTCATCTGTCTCCTCCTCTTTGGGGCTGCTGCCCTCCTTTTTGGGTTTCTCTGAAGGATGGAAGGTGGGAGGGTCCTGTTGGCTTAGCCACAGAGATCAGGAGGCAGGTGTTGTGGGGGTCAGGCCTGCACCGGGGGCTGGCCCAGGGGTGGGGACAGTCTAGGTCCACTCACTCAGCTCTTCCTTCTCTTCGTCTGTTTCCAGGCCAGTGTCGGGCTTCTGGGGCCTGGGAGGCCGGAAGTAATAGTCCACTGTGGGGAGGAAGAGTCCTGATGAGAGGGCCTGGCGCTGGTCCCAGGACCCCACNAAATCATCCAAGGTAAGTTTTGTTTTCTGGGGGCCCCAGGCCTGGGCTGTCATGAGGGACATGCCATCAGCTGGGGCCAAGGCTCACAGAGAAGGCTGGTGTTGGGGTGTCCAGGCCTCCATGGGGTGGATAGGCCAGGCTCTGCAAGGGCTGAAATTGTCCTTGCCCAGAGCTCCTCCTGGTCAGTCTGGCTCTAGCTTTGGACCTTTACGGTGTTCTTGGCCCTTTTCATTTCTGGTCTCGGAGCTTCTGTGGTCAGCGCTCCATGGTGCTGATGGCGGGGGGGTGGGGAGGGCTCCTGTTCAGCTCTTGTGACTTCCAGACAGGGCTCACCCGGAACCTAAGATGGGCTCCCACCTGGCTTCTTTGCAGGCCCTGAAGACCAGACAGTGTTGTTGGTGGCTGTCCCAGACTTCAGCACAACCCAGACCGCCTGTCTCGTGAACCTGCGCAGCCTGGCCTGCCAGCCCATCAGCTTCTCAGGCTTTGGGGCAGAGGATGAGGACCTGGGAGGCCTGGGTCTGGGTCCCTGACTCACAAAGGCAGCCTTGTCCAGAGCAGCCCTGGCCATTCTTTCCCTGTGGCGTCAGCACCATGTCAGCTTTGGCTCTGTAAATAAAGCCTAACTATTTACTGGCGTTGAGCTGGGCAGTCCCTGTGTGGGGCCGCGGCACTTCTGTGGAAGGAGCCTCCCTACTCCTCCCCTCTCCCGGCTGGTCAGGGTGGCAAGTGGTCAATGATACCTCTGCCAGTGAGCTTGGTTTATTGGTGCGGCCTGGGCAAGTGGTTGAGAAGTCTGCCCCGGGGCTTGCTCATCCAGCCCCATCCCAGTCCTGCAGCAGAGCAGCAGGTGACCCTGGCTCTTGGGTCTCCATCACATTCATGACCCTCCTGGCAGCACCCACACCGGGGGGCCTTCCCTGTGCTGATGGCCGCGGAGCTGGCCAAGGCGGTGTGAGTGCTGGTGCAAGCTCGCGCATTGGCAGACCTGTTCTCAGAAGTCCCCAAAGTTCACTGTGTAGGTCTCAACTGTGGTGAAGGGGAAGTCTGGGCCCGTGACCATCTCTCCTTCCTCCTCCTCCCCTTCCTCCTCCTCAGGCCCCAGCTCTGTCCCAAACTCCGTCACCACCTCCGTGTAGGTCTCCGTCTCCGTTTCCGACTCCTCCCAATTGACTGTGGTCTCTGGTAGAAACTGCCAGGGCCCCAGTGTAGAACTTGGGGCTGGGGAGGGGGCAAGGTCGGCCGTGGGGAGCAGTGTTGGGGTGGGAGAGGGTGATGTGGGGGTGGTGGCCGGGCTCGTGGTGGCATTGAGGCGTCGGAGCCGCATCTGTTCGCGCATGCGCAGCCGATACTGCAGGCGGCGGCGTTGCATGCGCCTCTGCTGGGGGGTCATGGGGCGCGATGGGTCGATGTGTGGGATGGGCCGGTTCCCGTTCATGGCCATGATCTCACGGATGCGCTTCCAGTTGGAGCGAGCCAAGATGAAATTGCACTGAGTGGCCCCGATGTCATAGTCCACGTTGCAGGTCTTCGAGCTTGGGGTGTAGCCCTCCGCGTGGGCCGTCACGCGGTACTCACCAGGGTTCAAGATGCGCCAGTAATCGCCACCACTGGCTGCAGAGAGGAGGATGGGTTTCGCTAGGTAGGAGTCCCCCCTCCCTTCCAGGCCCCAGCTCTGTCTGAGAAACCTGCACCCCTCCAGCCCTCCCTCTGGTCGGGATCCAGAGAAGCAGGGACTTCCTGAGCAGGGCAGGCCAGGCTTGCTTTGCCAAGGGCATGCACGTGTTTGGTAACCCATCCTGGGAAGTGGGGTATAGTTGTACACTTGTGTACCTGTAAGGTCGGACCCCGGGGGCCATGATGGGCCGCCCCTCCTCTCCCCCACCGGCGGGGGAAGTCCCTACCCACTAACGGAGGGAGCCTCTGGATCCCAGGGACCAATGACAGCACAGTTCGCCAGCTAAAGCCGCCCCACCTCCGCACATAGAAGGACCTATCACCCCGCAACACCTATTCAAGCTCCTATCCATTAACCTGCCCATCCCTTGCAGTGTGCATATATAAACAAACTTCTAATACTGTCAGGGCGGGGCGCGGGGACTTCCTCGACCTGCCCCATTTGGGTCCTGGAACCCCACCCGGGAGCGCTTCACTATTAAAGCCTGTTAGACACTCTTTTGGTGTCCTGGTCATCTTTTACTAACAGTACCTGTCTTCACTCCGTGGTTAATGCCACTCACGGAGATGGTGGCATTGGCTATCGGGATGCCTTGCTCGTCTGTCACAACCCCCTTGATGCCACGGTGAACCTGCAGGGAGGAGGCAAGGTGGTGTCTACATGGCCTCCCCACAGGCTGTTCCCCTGTCCTCCACGAGGTCCCCCAGCCCTTCACCGGCCTCTCCCCAAATGGTGCCCCACCCCTCCGCCAGTCCATGAGGTGGTCCCCACACCTGCTCCATGAAGGTGAGCAGAGCTTCTTTGTTGTTCTCCCACTCTCGGGGCAGCTCACTCTCATGAGGGAACTTATCACAGCCCAGGTAGATGGAGAGCTCCAGGCAGTTGGTGTGCAGGTAGCTGAAGTCATTGATAGCTGGGCAGGGCAGAAACAGAGCTGCAGTCACCCCTGCCCATGCCAAATGCCCCACCACAGGCTCTCCCAGGCCAACTCACTCCCAGAGCGGGGTTTCCACTTGGCCCCATTGACGATGCCCATGCCGCCAGTGTAGTCCTGTGCTTGGCACCCTCCCCTGTAGGGCTCAGTCATGGTGAGGTGGGTAGAGGCGAAGGAGATGGCCAGCCAGCGGAAGATGGCATGGTCTGGGGTCTCTTGGGCCTCAGATGCCTCTTCTTCATCCTCTCCCCGGGCGGCTGCCATGGCTGCAGCCAGAAGCTGCTCCTGGCTGGGTGTGCGGGCCATATCGTAGGGGTAGGACACAAGCCGCTCACCACCGTTCAGGTTTGCCCCCAGCACAAAAGGGTTCTTCTCCATCCAGGCGATGATGGCCCGGACCTCCGTGGATACCTGGGGGTGGCCGAGGGAGAGGTCTGGGCCACAGCCTCCATCATCTGCCATGCACACCCCTCAGCAGTACTCACATCCCCTTGGTCCCTCAGAGCTCTTGCAGTCTCACCACCTGGGCTCAAGTCTCCCTCAACCCACCCCCAAGTCCCGAGCTCTACCCGGACCCCAGGGTCTAGGTTGCTCCCCCAGGCCCTGTTGGCCAGGCTGTGGCCTCACCGTGGCATCTGGAGAGAGGTAGCGTTCAGGGATGGGCAGGTTATTGTTGGGCACCCGGTAGGGGACCCATTTCCTTTCCTCGGCTCCCCAGAGCACAGAGTTGAGATCCGGGAAGTCCTCATAGATGTCAAAGCCCTCCTCGGTCCACAAACCCAGTGCCCAGTTCCCAAACTCTGAGCCCTGGGGAAGCCGAGGGAGAGAGGGGTCAGCATCAGCAGCCCACTCCCAGCCCTGCCCTACCCAGGCTCCACCCTGACCCCCTTCCCTCCACCCACCATCTGTGCTGCCACCTCGTAGCCGTCAGGGTTCAGTGAGGGCACTAAGTGGATGCGCGTGTCATGCACCAGGCTGCGCACGCGTGGGTTTCCATCACGGTATTCGCGGCACAGGTACTGCATGAGTAGGAGCAGCAGCTCTCGGCCCAGCACCTCATTGCCGTGTATACCAGCTGTGTAGCGGAATTCGGGCTCCCCTGTGAGGGTAGGAACCTCAGCAACCAGCCAGCCTCCTGAGGCCCAGGGGATCTGAGGAAGGACCCAAACCAGCCTCACTCCCAGGAGACTGGGAGTCGCTGAGGCTTGCAGGGCCCAGGAGGGGCTCCAAAGACACAGGTGGGGGGTGGTGAGCTGGCAACATCAAGAGCGCAGGCTCAGCTGCTGTACCGGGCCTTTCCTCTCTCTGTTGGGCTTGGGGAGGACCAGGCTTCCAGGGGGTCCAGGGGGCTGTGGGGCCCCTCACCCAGCTCGTGATCCCCAGGATTGTCCGAGATCTCCATGGCATAGATCTTGAGCCCTCGAGAACTCTTTCCCAGGCTGTATGTGCGGGTGATGGTGGGGCACTGCTCATTCACCACCTTCATCAGCTGGGTGCCAGAAAAGACAGGGTTACACAGCCCACCCCCCTGCCCCCAACCCACCCCCAGTGACCATGCCTCTCCCACGGCCCTGTTCTGTGGGGAAGCACCCATTAGCCCCGAGCCCAGTGCCTGGACAGGACCCCAGCCTCAGGACAAGCACCCCACCTGCCGCATGTCCTTGTAGTTGTGGTGCCGGAAGTCCAGGTCATCGGTGGTCACCACCTCGTTCTGTGCGTAGTAGCTGTGGACAGCTGCAGAGAAGGCAGGCAGGCAGGACCTTGAGCAGTCCACCTGCCAGCCCGCCCCAGGTTGCCCCAGCCACCCATCCATGCCCCTGCCAGCCCCAGGCACTCACGGGACACGGGGCACCCCAGCACCTCCAGGCGCATGCACAGGCTGCCGTTCCAAGTGAGTGGGTAGATGCGGATGAAACGGGCCACTACCGGCTCCGGGAGCTCGCTCAGCACGGGCGTGTCCTTGTCCACGTTCCCGTGGAAGGTCTAGGAAGAGGCAGGCCTCAGAGCAGGCCCCAACCCCGGCGGAGACCCACCTGTGGCCCAAACAAGGCGGGTAGAGCCAAGAGCTCAGGTGCCCACCATTTCCTCGTAGCCGTTGGTGTACATCACCCATGTCTGGCTGTCGTTGCTGAAGCCCACGAAGAAGGAGGTCACAAAGTCGTCACTGGGGAGCAGATGGTAGTCAGGGCAAGGCTGCTGTCCCCACCCCAGGCTAAGGCCCAGGCCTTCAGGCGGCCTGAGCCCTCTCTTCTGGGCCCAAGAACCCAGAGCTAGCACGTGTGGGGCTAGCTGGGGGTCTGGAGAGGCTGCCATGCCTGCTGCACAGCTGTGGGTGGCTGCTGTGCTTATCTGGACTCAGGGAGCTGACAGGCCACAACCAAGGAGTCGGGGTGGGGCCCCTGGAGAACCCACCAGATGGTTCTGAACGGGACTCAGAGCCACGTCTGGAGCCACCCATCCCTACCGAGTGCCTGTGAGCCCAGCAGACATACTGGATGCTGGAGTCGCGGCCCTGGGTGATGACGCCTGTGAACTTGGTGGTCCTTCTTGTGTCCACCTCAATCCACTGGGTCTGGGAGTCATCCTCAGCACACCATGCCCCATCATAGTAGTCGTCCTCAGTGTCACCGGCCTGTCAAGGACAGCAAGGAGGCTGAGCGGGCAGGGGCCCCCTACACAGCAGGGAGACAGGCCCATCCTGACACCCACCTGCATGTTGAGCCTGCCTCGCTGTGCACCCAGGCCGTGGCGCAGCATGGAGGAAGCCCGGATCTGGTTGTCCTCAATGCGGTGTGACTCCATCCCAATGGGGGGGCACTCTGGAGACACAGCACCCCAAGCTAGCGACCCATTGGCTCCATCCCTCCATCGGTCCCTCCCTTCATCAAACTCAGAATGGAGGAGCCCAGTACCCACTTTCCCTCACGTCAGGGTGCCAGTTAGGGCAGCTCCATCCCAGCCCATACTTCCCCTCCTTGTTGGGCCTCAGCTTCCACCTCCAGGGAATGTGCTGAGAATGCCGGGTGCCAAGGGGCCATGAGGCCTACATGAAATCACAGGGATGGCCACCCCAGAGCCTGACCCTTCACAGGCATTGTCTGTATCAGGGCCATCTGCACACCTGCCTTGTGCCCCGAGCTCTGTCCCTGGGGTCAGGCCCAGGGCAGACACTCCAGGGTCTCTCCCTTTTGCATCACAGGACTTTAAGAGCAGGAGAGAGTTCTGGAGGCCTAGAGTGCCATCAGAAAATCTGGGTTTGGGACTCACATGTGGCCTTGGATGGGTCACTTCTCCCATCATGCTCACCCAGCTGCTATTGCCCCGCCCCACCCTCATACCCACCCTACAGCCCCCACACATACCCACACCCCCCCACCATACTTCCCGTCCCCATATCCATCCTGCAACTCCTCCAGCCCCCTGTCCTTATACACCCTAGCTGCTACACCCCTCACTCACTGATTTTCTCTGCTGGAGCCCACTCCTCCTCCGACTCCTCACCCTTCCGGGTCCCTGGGGGCAACAAAGGGAGGAGGCAATGATAAGGGTCCCAGAACATCTGGGAGTCTAGCTGGCCTCTCACAAGGACCCAGGCTATGTAGGCCCAGCCCCCAGCCCCCAGAGACACACCTTTGGGGTCCTTGCCCTTCTCCACAGTCCATTTGTCATCTGTCTCCTCCTCTTTGGGGCTGCTGCCCTCCTTTTTGGGTTTCTCTGAAGGATGGAAGGTGGGAGGGTCCTGTTGGCTTAGCCACAGAGATCAGGAGGCAGGTGTTGTGGGGGTCAGGCCTGCACCGGGGGCTGGCCCAGGGGTGGGGACAGTCTAGGTCCACTCACTCAGCTCTTCCTTCTCTTCGTCTGTTTCCAGGCCAGTGTCGGGCTTCTGGGGCCTGGGAGGCCGGAAGTAATAGTCCACTGTGGGGAGGAAGAGTCCTGATGAGAGGGCCTGGCGCTGGTCCCAGGACCCCACTCCAGGAGCTCCCAGCCAGGTTCACAGGAGCCCAGTGGGCAAGACGAGGAAGGGAATGGAGTCCAAAGGGACTGTGCAGGAGGGAGAGGAAGGTGGCAACTTTGTGGGGAAGGAAGTCCTGAGGGGTGAGGGGTGGCTAGGACTGGAGCTCAGGAGGGCCAGAGAGTGACGCCCACGGAGCTGAGGAAGAACAGGCCAGAACCGAGGGCAACGGGGAAGAGCTAAGTTCAGGAGCCAGGAAGACCC
Source organism: Raphicerus campestris (assembly GCA_006410735.1). Classification (NCBI taxonomy): domain Eukaryota; kingdom Metazoa; phylum Chordata; class Mammalia; order Artiodactyla; family Bovidae; genus Raphicerus; species Raphicerus campestris. The sequence goes on along the minus strand of SJYW01002045.1, from coordinate 74,430 downwards.
AGCCTGATGGAGGATGTCAGATGAGGGCAGGCAGGTTGGAGGGGATGGCGGGGACAGTGGGGTTGGTGAGGTCACTGCCACCAAGCTGGAGATACAAGTGGCTTGGCCCGGGGATGCAGCTGTGGAGGGCAGGGGCCCTGGGCACTCACTGTCATCATAGTTGGGGATCACGTAGCCGTCCTCATAGTCGGGGAGCAGTGGGGGTGGCAGGGGCTTCAGAGGTGGCGGCTCTGTGGAGGTGGGAGGCAGGGGTGGGCCAGAGCCTGCTCTCCTGACACCCCCACCCCAAGTCTGCCCACATCCTACCGATCTTCTCCTCTGGGGTCTCAAAACCCCTCCCAGGCGGCTCGGCCTTCTCCTCAGGGCGCTCAGGCCAGGGCCTCTCTGGCCTTCTCCTGCTGGGCGGAGGCCTGGGCTGCTTCTGGCGGCGGATGTATTCAACTAGGGCAGAGGATGGGCTCTGAGCCAGGCCAAGGTCAGGGAAGGTGGGGCCTCCGAGTGGTCTATCGTAAACCCGGGCCAGGGGTCAGGATCTAGCTGGGGAGGCAGGGCAGGCGGGCCTCCCTGACAGTGGATCCTACTCACAGTCCTCGTAGTCTTCCCGCTCTATCTGGTCGTTATAGTCCAGCGTGGGCTGCTCCGTTTCCTCCTCCGGCTCTGGGAAAAGTGCTTGTGGCCACCTCGTGGAAGATACTCCCCGATGCCCCCACCCAGCCCCACCTTGGAAACCCAGCAGGCCAGGGTGATTGATCCCTTGAGGCCAGGTGGCTGGTGCCCACTCACCAGGCTGGTGCTCCAAGTCGGTCTCTTCTCCTGGACCCCCCCAGGGATCTGGAAGGGGTCCACCTGCAACACAGACCCCAGGGGCATGTGGATGGGAGGCCTACCCTGACCACTGGCTCCACAGCGAGGCTCCACAAGACCTGGGCCCTGCTGACACCCTCTTAGCAGCTCACTCCCAGGGAGGCCTGGGCTGCTCGGGCCCTTAGCACCCTGTTGGCACTTCTGGAGGGACAGAGAGCTGGATGGTTTTCTGGGGGAATCCAGGCACCGCTATCTGGACCTGCTGCCTCAGCAGGGAGGTACCCTGCAGGCTCACAGTCCAGTGACACACGGGCAGGTGGCTCTTAGGGGTCTCAAGGGTCAGAGTCCAGGACGGTGGAAAGCTAGCCTCACCCACAAGGCCGCCAAACACTCCCTCCCCAGGGAAGGAGTGGTACTGTGGGAATCTCAGCTGAATTGCTGTGTTCATGACAACAATGAGGCCCCGGCGCCCATCTGGTCTGAGGGTCAGCAAGAGGCAGGGACTCAGGGACCCACCCTTACCACCACCCCTCTGTAGACCAGCAGGTCAGAGCCCCCGAACCCCAGACGAGCCCACTACACACCTCCCTCCTGGGGTAGCTCCTCGTGGTCGGGGCTAAGGAGTGGGGGCAGCGGCCATTGCGGGCTTTCAGAGGGGGTTGGGATGGAGAGCTTCTCCTTGGGCTTCTTGGTGGCCTTGGGGGGCTTCTCCTTGGGCTTCTTGGTGGCCTTGGGGGGCTTCTCCTTGGGGGGCTTCTCCTTGGGCTGCTTCTCCTTGGGCTTCTTGGTGGCTTTGGGTGGCTTTTCCTTGGGCTTCTTGGTGGCCTTGGGGGGTTTCTCCTTGGGTGGCTTCTCCTTGGGTTTCTTGGGAGGCCTAGAGGACCCTTCCGGGGGCTGCTTGGTCGCCTTGGGGCCTTTGTCCTTCTTCCCTTTCTTCCCTTTGTCTTTGGCTTTTCCCGGAGGCACTATTCAAGATGCAGGTTCGGGTCAAATCAATGAAGAGCCCCCTCTACGCCCAGGTATCCCACGCAAGGTGGGCAAAGGGGCTGCTGGTAGTTCTGTGTTTCCCAAATCAAGGAAAGTGGGAGGTTAAGCCTCTTGTGGTCATGGAAGAGCTGGGGCTGGAACCCAGGCTTTATGTCTGAGAGACATGCTATCACCACCACACCTTGGCCCGGGTGGCTCAGCTTCTCAGGAGCAGGCCCTCACCCTCCCATCTGCCCAAGGAGCACCTCACAATCCACTCTTTCTCCACATGGCCCCTCGGCCAGTCAGGACCCACTATTCTGTGCTGGTCATGGAAAGAGCAGAGGGTGACTAAGCCATCCAGGACTGAAGGAGCACCCAGTCTGAAGGGGGNAGCTTCTCAGGAGCAGGCCCTCACCCTCCCATCTGCCCAAGGAGCACCTCACAATCCACTCTTTCTCCACATGGCCCCTCGGCCAGTCAGGACCCACTATTCTGTGCTGGTCATGGAAAGAGCAGAGGGTGACTAAGCCATCCAGGACTGAAGGAGCACCCAGTCTGAAGGGGGAAGCAGTCTCATTCCTCTCACACAAAGTAAAGGGCATGGGGCTGGGGCCTCCCTGGAGCTAGAAAGGCTTCACAGAAAAGGGATATGCATGCACGATCCCCTGTCCAGGACTAAGGAGTCTGGGGTGGGTTGGAAGCCATAACCACAGGGTATCCTAGGGCCATGCAGAGGTTAGAGAGACAGGCAAGTACTGCAGCTGCTTGCCCATCTCAGAATCTGGGGGAGGGAGGGAGCAAGGGCAGGGCCTGGGGTTGCCTGTAGGAATCTTCCAGGGCCCTGAGCAAATGCCGCTGAAAATGTAGTGGGGTTGTGGGGGCCACGTGACTGAAATACAGGAAAATCTACAAAATGCAGACAGCCAGGAGAAATAGAGTTGCCCCAGCAGCAAGCAAGAGGCCGGGACAGCAATTCTGGAATGGAGAGGGGTGCTGAGATGGGTCCCAGAACCCATCCTCCAGGGGTGGGGGAGGAGCCAGGAAAGATTTAGAGCAGGACAAAGGGGAGGAGCTGCTGACCTCAGGAAAGATGGATGGTGCCTTGGAAGTCTCCTGGAGAGAGATCAGCAAGACCCTTGCCCACCTTCCAGAAGGTCATGATAAACAGCTAAGATTTATTGACAACTGATTATATAAGAGGCACTGGGGTAAATGCTTTAGTGATGTATCACCTCATTTAATCCTCACAATAACCCTGGACCACTGCCAGCTCCTCCTGGAAGCCTTGAGGAGACAGGAGGTCTTCTGCACCCTCTTCCTTGCCTCTGTACTCCTGGAGCAGGAGGCCAGGCAGCAGAGTGCTGGGGATCCTTCCCAGGGAAGGCTGGAGGCTGGGTCTCTGGCAGTGGTATAGCACAGACAGTGTATGCTACAGTCAGGCTGAGTGGCCCCACTGAGACAGCAGGGCCCTTCACCTTCACACTGCCCTGGGGAGGGGGCGGCCAAGTCCCTTGTTAGCTCGAGTCTAGTCCCTCCAGGGGTTTCAGGGCTGTCCAACAGGGACTGGGAGGACCCAATCCACTGGGCAGCGGACCTGCTGAATGTGTCCCCAACCTCAGAGGGCTACCCAGCCAGCGCTGACCTCTGCCTAGCACACTGTCCCGCCAGACATCTGGGCTCTCTTGTGCCTTCCTCACGCTGGACAGACTGGACATCGGCCAAACCCTACCGAGGCCAGCCATTCTCACCTGTAGTTCAGGGCTGTCCGGGCGGCCCCCCATCACGCCAAGGGCCACCCCTACCCAAAGCGCTTACCCTCTTCGGCCACCCCCGGACGCGCCCCCGGCTTGCCCCCTGTCTGGGCTTTGCGGGCGGGAAGAGTGGGTTCAGGGGGCGGTGGAGCCTCCACGTCGTCCTCCCGGGGCTCGGACTCCAGCTCGGACAGGAAGCCCTCGAGGAACTCCTCGATCTCGTCGTCGGTCAGCACCGTCTGCGGGCGCCCCCCGGGGCACAGCGCCAGCAGCACAAGGAGGCAGCCGAGCAAGGGCGCCCCGAGCAGGACCGCCATNTATTATTTTGGCTGAGCTGCATTTAGGATCTTAGTTTGTCAACAAGGGATCAAACTCGCACCCTCTGGAGTGGAAGTGTAGAGTCTTAGCCACTGGACTGCGAGGGAAGCCCAACCGTGCTGCCATTTCCACGAGTGAGCCCTGAGACGCAGGCAGTTCACAAAAGAAGAAACGTAAGTGGCCAGTAATCATATGCAAACATGTTGACCTCACACACAAAAATATGCAAATGCAAATTAAAATACACTGAGGACTACTTTTCCAATATCAAATCCCCAAAGATTAAAACCCTCCTGGTGGAGGCAGTACCGGGAAATCAAACGCTGTCATTCAGGATCATCTGTTACAAAGAACAGAAACTCACTAGGATGGCTAACTGTGTGTCTCTTGATTGGGCTAGTGAAAGTGAAAGTCGCTCAGTCGTGTCTGACTTTTTGTGAGTCCATGGACTCATGGACTCCTCTAGGCCAGAATACTGGAGCGGGTAGCCTTTCCCTTCTCCAGGGGGTGTTCCCGACCCAGGNCAGTCGTGTCTGACTTTTTGTGAGTCCATGGACTCATGGACTCCTCTAGGCCAGAATACTGGAGCGGGTAGCCTTTCCCTTCTCCAGGGGGTGTTCCCGACCCAGGAATTGAATGCAGGAGACCCAGTATTGCAGGTGGATTCTTTACCGACTGAGCTATCAGGGAAGACATGTCCAGATCACTGGTGAGTTTTTATTTCTGGATGTGTCTGTGAGGCTACTTCCGAAAGAGAGTCATGGAACTAAATCAGTCACTGAGAACAGCAGATGGCCCCCCAGGGTGGGCAGCCCCAGTCTCTACTTGAACTGTGACATCCATCTCCGGCCCTTGGACATCGGCTGTCCTGGTTCTTGGGCCTTTGGGTTTGCGCTGAACTGCACCACTGGCTCTCCTGGGCTTGCAGCTCACAGATAACAGACTAAAGCCTCCCTAATCATGTGACCCAATCTTTCATTGTAGGTCTCTCTCTGTATATGTCCTTGGAGGAGGGCACAGCAACCCACTCCAGTACTCTTGCCTGGAGAATCCTCATGGACAGTGGAGCCTGGTGTGATACCGTCCACAATGTTGCAGAATCGATCAAGACTGAAGCGATTTAGCACACACACTCTGTATATGCATCCTGTGGGTTCTGTGTCTAGGGGGAACCCTGACCAATATACTCCCTAAAACAGCTGAGCCCCAACAGGCCATCATCCCACAGGTGCCTGGTAGGATGGAGGGTCTCTGAGACCCTCTGCAGTCCAGTGCCCCTCCACACCCCAGAACTTTCAGTCTGGACTTCAGCTCGATGCATTTGCCAGAGGGGTCTCGGACCAGGCAATGGGAATCTACCCTGTGCCTTATTCCAATCATCTGCTGGAGGCATTGGCCGTGTGCCAGGCACCTCCCAAGGAGCCATGAGAGGACCCCAGGGCTGGTTAGGCCCTGGGCTCATCTTCTTGGGAAGCTGGATACCAGCCTTATAAACAAGCATGTGACCCAACATCAGCAACCCTCCCTCACATCGGGGACAGACTCTCCTGCCCTGAGGTACACTGTGGCCTCAAGGAGCAAGGAGCCTATGGCTCTGGAGGTAAGGAGCCTGGGGTGTCCAACCTGTCCACAGGGACTCCTGGAAATGAGGTGCTGCTTTAGCCCCTGAGAAAGCCTCCCTTGCCCTCCTCCCCAGACCAAGACAACACATTCCTGATTTAGTGGGAGGAAATCCCACTAACACCATGAACGTGTCCTGCCATAGGGGATGTATGGCTGTCTTTCTGCATGTGGTGCCCTTTCCTCAGACATCATACCTTTGGGCCTTTATCCAGCTTCCCACATGGCTACTTTATTTCTGACACATTGACCCATTAGGCTATACTGATGGTGCTAATGGCTCCAGCTAAGCAGCCTTCCTTTGCCCTGTGCCCTGTAACTTTGTAGGACCCTCCCACGCTGACTACAGGCATGGCCCTCTGATGACTTTGGTCAGTCAGGCAGGAACAAACTCAGTCCAAGGAGAGGCTTGAAAAAAATGCTTGTGGCATCCCCTCTCCTCTTCTCCAAACTTCCAGAACTGTGTGAGCACACCTGGGCTGTCCTGCTGAAGGACAAGACCACAGGAGGCCAAGCTGGGACCATGCAAGACAGGCTGCCACAGGCTGGACACAAGAGGGAGACCAGCAAGAGCAGCCGAGCTGGGCTCAGATGGGAAGAGGTGCCCAGACAGCTGGCAGGCAATGAGCTAATAAATGTGATTGTTTTAATCTGCTGAGTTGGGTGGTTACTCAGCAATAGCTAACACTTATCTCAGATGTTTATTATCATTCTCCCTACCAGCACTGCCAGTGTCACAAGACCAGGGGATCGGGGGCTGTGACATTTACTACGACAGCTCTCTGGCATTCAGAGGCCCTGAGTAAATATCTGTTAAATGGCTTAATGTGGGATGAATACCTTAACAGGATCTTGTGAGACAGACAACAGTCCTGGAACTAGTCAGAACTGACTAGGGAAAGAGGGTAGTCCTGGCATTGGTGAGGAGCATGGCAGTGGGTGAGCATCAAATAGGCCTCGATAATTGATGTGATCCTATCTTTAAGATGAAGACCAGTCCAGAGTCCTTTTCTTTTCATTTTGTTCTGCCTCTGTTTTCTGCATCTGGCTTCCATGTCATGGTACAAAGCAGCTGCTTGAGATCCAGCCATCATTGCATCATCCCAGCCAGCAGAAAAGAATAGTAGAGCACAGTTTCTTCCTTTAAGAACTTTTTCTAGAAGCTCACACAAAGCTCCAAGTTCATTCCATTGGCCTTGGCCAGATCTCAGTCATGGGCCACACCCAGCTACAAGGGAAGCCAAGAAGTTTAGTCTTTTTCTGATGACCATGTGCCAGCTAAATGTCAGGAGTTCTGTTACTAAATAAGAATGAGACAATAGACACTGAGGAATAATGAACAGTCTTTGCTACAGATGATATTATTTTCACTTTTGTGTCTGATAAGGTTATCAAGATCTTAGAAAGGTGTTTAAAAAAAAAAAAAGAGTAGTATCTAGTAGAAAGTGTAAAAGCTAAAATCCCAAGAAAGTATAAGACTAAGAAACACATCATAGTATTAGCCATTTTATAATCTTTTTGTGTGTAAGGTAGTCACATTCTTGCATGTTTGTCTGCAGACCTGAGCCAGAAGCCCAGCCAACAAAAACAAGAAGTAGTGACAAGCTCTGTAGGAGGAAGAGGACCCTCAGCAGCCATGTCCCCAGCTCCACAGCTCCTGCCATTAGCATGAAGAGCCAGAATGTCCTCAAAGCCCCTATTGTGCCAAGAGTTCTTAGTGCTGGAACTCATAGCTGCCCTCTCTACCCTGACCTTCCTCTTAATAACCAAGCTCCTTGAAGAAGTTGTTCACAGTCATTGTTCCACTTCCTCACTTCCAGGAGGCTGTTCCGGCACCTGGCACTCTCACAAAGCCTCAGGGATCACCCTACCCCTGCCCCTCAAGATGCCACACCCCAAAATTAGTCTGTGCCCCTCACAGGGCAGAGCTGCAATGGGCCCCAAGTGCGTGTGCTGGGCTGGACACCCAACAGTCCTGCTGACCTCGTGGCCAGGTCTGAAATCCTGCCAGCTGTGGGCCATCAGAAACAGGGATGAGGCTGGGGAAGTCTCAGGGTAACTCCCCTGCAACCCTTGCACCCTAGTGGGTGGGAGCCCTGGGCTCAGGCTCCCACCCAGAGCACCTGGCCTCACTGCTGCTGGCTTTGTGTCTATCAAAAACTCTTTTTTATTACAAATCTCTTTATCATGCAAGTGGTGTGTGCTCATTGTAGAAAAACTAGAAAACATAAGTAGGCAAAATAACAAACTGACTATGATATGTTTTGTTGAATTTCGAACCATCTGATCCTCCAGAGAGAACAAGTAAGTTTGTGACATAGATTCATCTGGGAGTTTTGGAAGCACAAAGACCAGGAGTTCTGTGATGGAGCTAAGGCTCCCTGGGTCACATCTGTGAAATGATAGAAAAAAATATGTATTGGTCTCTGCCCTGGGTTCCTGGTGCAGAGTTCCTAAATCCCTTGGAATTTCCTGAGTGATAAGAACACTAGGAGCGTTTCTTGTTCAAATATTTCATCTTTGAACCCAGTTTGTGACACAGAGCTCATAATCCCTTGGAATTTACTGGCAGAAAGAAGGATCTTTTTGTTCTAATTCAGTGACTCTGACTGGCTTACTGGATGGCTTCAGGATCAGGGCTGGTCACCAGAGAGACCAAGGCATGATTAGGAGCTTGGCATTTTTGGCCCTGCCCCCTAATCATCTGGGTAGAGAAGTGGGCTGGAGATTGAGTTATTGATTGATCATGCTCATGTGATGAAGGCCCCTATATAAAAATCCCTAGATGGGGTTTAGAGAGCTTCTGGTTGGTGAACACATTCATATGAGGGGGGCTCACCCCAGCTCCATGAAGACAGAATCTCCTGTGTTCAGGACACTTCTGGACCCCAACATATCTATTTCTTCATCTGGCTGATTGTTCATAAACTTCAATGTCCTTTGTGATAAACTGGTAATTTAGTAGTCTCAAGTCCTGTGAGCTGTTGTAACAAATTACCATACTGGAGGAGGGGATGGTGGGAACTCCAACTAATAGCCTATCAGTCAGAAGCACAGGTCGAGGGAGGAGATAGATGGGCCTCAGGCTGGAAAGCTTCTCCCACAGACAGAAGCGCCATAATAGCAGAAATTGCATAAAAGCAGGATGATGGAGAAGGCTGAGCTCTGCCCAGATAAGAGATAGAAGACCACATATTCCTCCTTCTCAAAGTTAAGGAGACCTCCCTGAATACACACGTGCAGAAAGACTCCTTGGAGGTCAAAATGGGAGGGCATGATACCTCATAGTAAGTGATGTCAATCACCCATGAGCCTCTTCACTAGACTCCATCTTGGCTAAGGGATGAGCACGCACACATGAGCAGACCCTGAGATATACCAAATACAGCCACAGAACCAGGCAAATCAAAACCAGGCAAAAGAAACCTAGAAGAAATGCCCCAAAAGTGATTCAAACTGCCACGAGGGTGCAAATGTCTCAGCGCACACGTGTGTCTATCCACACACGCTGTACTCTTTTCCCTCCTAATAAACACTTTACTTGTTTCACTACTTTCCATCTTTGTGGCAGTTCTTTTCTGCAAAGCTGAAGAGCCAGAACCTTGTCGCTAGGTCTAGTGGCTAAGATTTGGTGCTCTGACTGCCATGACTTGACCTCAATCTCTGACTGGGAACCAAGACCCCCACTTCAAGTCACTGCAGGCCAGACCACTCAAGATCAAAGTGACAACCTGGATCTAAGATTGGCATCTGAATTGTGTGTGTGTGTTGGGGGGCAGGGGAGGGGTTCTGCACTAACCTTGGTCAGTGTCAAAACTGAGTTAAACGTAAGACACCCAACTGGTGCTGGAGAATTGCTGGGTGTGGAAAATCCACAGCAAGCGTCAGAAGTGTCATGTGAGAGTGAAAGAAAACACAAGAATGTTTTTCCAAGACAGCATCCCAATGCTATTTTTCACTAGCTGTGCAAACTCTGGCAAGTCATTTGACCTCTCTGTGTCTCTCTCTTCTCCCCAGAAAATGGGGACATGGATGTCGTCTGCGGACAAGAATGTCCTGGGCCTGAATGAGCTGACACGTGTAAAGGGCTTAGAACTGCTCCTGGCAGAGCACTGATCTCATCCTGTATAAGCGCATGTGCTTAAAAAACATTTTATTATTGAAACTTCAAACACATGCAGAAGTGGAGAGATGATGTGCCGAACTTCCCGCCTACCTCCAGCATCAAAATTCTCAACTCCAGGCCCATCTTGTTTCATCTGAGTCCTCCCCTTTCCCCCACCTTAATTTTGAAGCATATCCCAGACATCATGTGATTTCACCAGGAAATATTTTACTGTGTACTTATGAAAGAAAGAACTCTTCCTGCCTGCCTGTTGTTGTCTCTCTCTCTTGTGCTCTGACATAACCAATGCTACATGTGATTACTCTCAACCACATTTCTTTTAATATACAATGTTAATATCAAGCAGGGTATACATTTTCTGATTGCAGCATACTTTTTTAAAGTTTTTTTTTGTATGGATCATTTATAAAGTCTATATTGAATTTGTTACAATACTGCTTCTGTTTTATGGTGGTTTTTTTTTTTGTTTTGGCTTTGAGGCAGTGAAATCTTAGCTCCCCAATGAGGGATCAAACCTGCGCCCTCTGCACTGAAAGGGGAAGTCTTAACAACTAGACTTCCAGGGAAGTCCCCTATGTTTCAGTTTTTACACTTTACTTAGAATTGGGATCCAAATGAGGCCCATGTGCTGTGATTGATCAATGTTTCTTAGATCTATCAGTTCACATTCAGTCTGAATATCAGCCCTGGGAAGAAGGACACCTTATTACTCCCGCTTACAGATGAGCAGACTGGGGCTTAGGTTGATTAAGTGACTTAAATAACTGGTGACAGAAGCCATGCACCACCCTGAAGAGGATGGATGATGAAGGGCATCTGGAGGAGATGAGGGCAGGACCAACCTGCCATCACCACCAGAACTGGGTCAACCCCAGGCACCCAGTCACTCCTTGGTCCTCATCTCAGGTGACTCTTCAGGCATCTGATAGAATCGCTCATACCTTCTGCTGTGAAAGCCTTTCCATTTGGACACCACCTTAGCCAGTTCCCCCTGCCCCACCCCCGGCTCTGGGGGACAGTCTCTAATCTCTAATTTAGGGGAATCCGGGGTTCAGTGCTTGCATGTCTTCTATATCTGGTGACCTCCTGGCCCCCAGCAATCCCTAATTTGTAGCTATAGACCTCTCCCCTCCTGAGGTGCTGGCCGAGCTGTCAGACTGGAATCCTCGCCTCTGTTTCTACTGAATTTTAGAGGACCTGGTCTGCAGCCCCACTCCAGAGCTCCCCACAGGCTGTCCCATCTCAGGACATGGAGCAAGTCTCTCCTCTTTGTCTCTGTCAGATCTGACCCACTGACCAGGTTGGTCTGTTCTACTCACACGCTTTAGCCTGGTCGTCACCCCACCTCCACCCCACCTGGATGAGAGGGGTCTCCTGGCTTCCTGCCTTGCCCCTCAGTTTGCTCTCCAGACAGCAGCGGGAGCAGGATGGTCTTGTGAAAGCTGAGTGGGATCACATTCCGCTATGCTCCAAATTCTACGTAGAAGTCAGTCCTGGCAGTTGCTGATGGGCCTCCCTTCCTGTCACACCCCTGCTCACTCTGCCTGGCCACTCAGCTCTTTGCTCTTATTCCTAAGTGCCCAGGAAACATCCCTCTTCTTGTAATTCTTCCAGACCCTTAGCCTTTCCCCTCCCATGGCCAATCATGTTGAGTCGGAGTTGGTTGGACCAATGAACTCAAAGTGCATGTGTGCTCAGTTTCTTCAGTTGGGTCCGACTCTGCGACCCCATGGACCATAGCCCGCCAGGCTCCTCAGTCCATGGGATTCTCCAGGCAAGAACATTGGAGTGAGTTGCCATGCCTTCCTCCAGAAGATCTTCCTGATCCAGGGATCGAACCTGCATCTCTTACTTCTCCCAGATTGGCAGGTGGGTTCTTTACTACTAGCACCATCTGGAAAGCCCCTAATGAACTCTAAGAGCCTTCATTTTAAGGACGTCTCTTCTCCATCATTCACAGGCCAATTCCCCATGGGGGACGGAGTCAGGGATTCTTCTCTACCCCCTTGGTCTGGTCTTCCAACTCCAGATCCTGCCCAAGGCCCAAAATTTTTTTAAATATAAAAAATTTTAAAACCTTAAAAAATGTAAGCAAAGGGGAAGGGACAGAGGGAAGACAACCACTGGAGACGGGCCAGAGGTTGGAGGGATGCAGCCCCAAGCCGAGGAATAGTGGGAGCCACAAGAAGATACAAGAGGTGGGAAGGATAGTCATCTAGAGCAGGGGTCCCCAATTTCCAGAACCTAATGCCTGATGATCTGAAGTGGAGCTGATGTAATAATAATAATAATAGAAACAAAGTGTACAATAAATGTAATATGCTTGAATCATCCAGAAACCATTCCCCCGCCCCTGCCACCGCGGGCTGGTCTGTGGAAACACTGTCTTCCACGAAACTGGTTCCTGGTGCCAAAAGGTTGGGGAGCGCTGCCCTAGAGCTTTCAGAGGGAACATGGCTTAGAATTCTGGTCTTCAGAACTGCTAGAGAATGCATTTCTGTTGTATTAAGCTACCCAGTTTGTGCTTGTTTGTTATAGCAGCCACAGAACCAAATACACCGGGAGCTGTGGGCTGAATTGTGTTCCTTCCAATTCGTCTATTGAAGCCCTAACTCTCAAAGTGACTGCATTTGGAGAAAGGGCTTTTAAGAGTAATAAAGTTAAATGAGGTCATGGGGTGCAGTCCTAATTTGATATGACTAGTGACCTTAAGGGAGAGGAAGACATCTCTCTCTCTCTTCACGAGCACACAAAGAGATTGCATGGGTGCACACAGAGATGGTGACCGCCTACAAACCAGGAGGGAAGGCCTCAGAATGAAACCTGCCTTGCCACACCTTGATCCTAGATTGCTGGCCTCTAGAACAATGAGAAATGTTTTTTTCATTTAAGCTGCCCTGTCCGTGGTATTTTGTTCTGTCAGCCTGAGTGGACCAGGTAGCCCAAACCCACAGAGATGCGGTGAGTAGCTCAGGAAAGTACAGGGCCAGCACTTGAGGCCAGAGCTTTGGGCCAGTGGCCCGCAGGAGCTCCGGTCCAGCAGCAGCATCAGCAGTCTGACCGCACACCCTCTGGAATGCTGCTGGCAAGTAGCCGGCAGGGGACGGGAACCGGCAGGGGGCGGATTGGGCCTCAGAGCCAGGGCAGAGGATAGGCAGAGGATAGGCGCCAACAGCACTAAAGTGAACATCAAAGAAGGTGCTCCGTGGGGAGGTTTTGCGAAGGTCATGAGGCCTAAAAAATCACCCCCAGGGGCCTTTTCTGAACTGGAAGTGGGAACAGGAAATAGCTAAATGAGATTCATCTTGGAAAAATGCAAGCTCATACATCTGGGTAAAACTAATCCAAAACATGAGCTACCGCAGTGCAGAGGAGGGGGCGGACTGCCACCCTCAGGGCAGCTGAGAGGGCCTGTGCAGCCTCTGAGTTTTCTCAGGGCTGGTCTCAGTGTGGGCAGCAGGAAGCTGAGGACTTAAGACATCTGGGAGCTCCAAGCCAGGTTTACTGGAAAGAGAGGGCTGAGGTCTCCACTTCTCAGCTGGTTGGACAGTGACCTAGTGGTCCAGGAAGGGAAGAAGAGGAAAAGGGCAACCATCAAGGCCATGGCCTTGTGCATTAGTACCCAGGCCTCCACTGGGTGGTTACCAAGGATCACCCCTCACAAAGCCTCCCTGGGCCCATGGAAAGCCTCGTGTTCCTCATTTTTGAAGCCGTCCAGTGTTTTAAGTATTCAGGTATGATGGCTCATTGAAAGTTGCCTCTGCCTCCCCAGGAGAGAACTCAGGTGTCTAAAATGGAGCCAGAGGCCATAAAAGGAACAGGAGTGGTGTCAGGGGATAGGCTGCTGCTCCCTGAGGAAAGGCAGCACCCGCAGATGGGGAAGTAACCCCTTACAAAGAAGCTGGGAGCTCCCCTTTCCCACACGGCAGGAGGAGAAATAAGCATGGGAAATGAGAGAGGGTCTGCATCCCAGGCCTCCCAGCTTCACAGTGTGTGTGCTGGGCCCAGGAGGGCAGACTGGGAGCTGGTGGGGAGGCCCAGAGGGGACCTGGTCTCAGGCACCTGCCTCCCTCAGCCCTGTGCTGACTAGTGAAGGGTTGTGGGGTGTGGCGAGTGGGGGAGGGAGATGAATGGCATCACATGGTATAACAAAGAGATTCCAAAATGTAGTGCCTGAAAATAGGAGAGACACAAGGAACACTCAATGTTGTCAAGATGTCTGCTTTCCCAACCTGATCTAGAGATTCAATGCAATACCAATCTTGGAAAAGGAACTGTGGGGTGAGATTTCTGTTTTCATTTTGTTGGGTATGGTTGCTAAATTGGCTTCCAAAAAGTCCCTCCTACAAACTGCCAATTCCCTCATGTGTGATCAATTTGTAAACATTGGTTAATGTGACAGGTAAAAATACTCATTTAAATTTGCCCTTGTGTGGTGATTGGACCCGTCAGGCAATCTGGTATGTGTTTGTTTTTAAAAGGGAAAAAAAAATAATTGCTTGGCTGTGAGACATAGGGGAATCTTAGTTCTCCCACCAAGGATATAACCCACTCCTCCTGCAGTGGAAAGGCAGAATCTTAACCACTGGACCACCAAGGAAGTGCCTGGTATGTTTTGAGAAGCCTTTCTTCTGTAAATTGCCTACTGGTGTTCTTGCTTATTGTATTTTCTTTATTTATCCGTGAACAATTTCTTCATTACAGGAATTAAATTCAAAAGGTGTCACAGTATTCCCCCCGTTGGCCTTTTAATTTTTAAATAATTTAAAATATGTATGTCACGCTTATCATTTTTTCCCTTTAGCATCTCCAGGTTTATTGTGATACTTAGGGCTGAAAAAACATTCATCGACTTCCCAGCACATTTCTTGTGTTGTTTCTTTCTTAGATTCGAATGTTTGATCCATCTGGATTTTATTTTGGTGTTAAGCGTGAGGGAGGGAGCCAACTTCTATTTTTCCAAATGGCCGGCCAGTCGTCCTAACACCGTTCGACTGAAAAAGACTGAAAAGCCTTTCCCGGGGTTTGAAGCGACCACTCCACTAGCACGCTTCAAGCTAGTACGTTTGCCGGGGCCACGGTCCAAGGACCCCTCCTCGCCAGGTTTCCGCAGCCCATCTGTCCCGCCAGATCCAGTCGGAGGAGGCGAAGGGAAAGGGGTGGAGTGGATATTCCGCTCCTGAGAACTATTCCACTCCCACCAGCCACCGAGCGACCACTAACCCCCTTTCCCCACTCTTGCGCTCAGGACAACCCCAGACACCACTACCGCGACTTCACCCCCACCCTCCGAGGACAAAGCCCCCTGACCCCCGTCTAGGAAGTCTCCCTTACCTCCCACCTCCTCCCTCTCAGCTCCCACCCCTAACCCTAGTCTCTCCTCTCGGGTGGTCCCACGAAGGGGANTCACCCTCCGAGGACAAAGCCCCCTGACCCCCGTCTAGGAAGTCTCCCTTACCTCCCACCTCCTCCCTCTCAGCTCCCACCCCTAACCCTAGTCTCTCCTCTCGGGTGGTCCCACGAAGGGGAGGGGACTTTCTACGAGGGTAATTTAACTTATATGCAGAGTACATCATGAGAAACGCTGGACTGAAAGAAACACAAGCTGGAATCAAGACTGCCTGGAGAAATATCAGTAACCTCAGATATGCAGATGACACCACCCTTATGGCAGAAAGTAAAGAGGACCTAAAAAGCCTCTTGATGAAAGTGCAAGAGGAGAGTGAAAAAGTTGGCTTAAAGCTCAACATTCAGAAAATGAAGATCANCCAGGTCCCTCAAGCCTGGAACCCACAGGGCCCTCAAGAGGCATCTGCCATAGGGCTGGGCTCTGCCACCATTTCTAGCCTCCTCCCCATACCTTTCTCGGGTAATCTGCTGCAGTGGAGGGAACGGCCCCCAGGCCCTAATGCCTGCATTCTGTTGCAGAAGAGGGTTTTCCACGTGGCCTCAGAGGAAGACATCTTCAGACTCCTGGACCTTGAGTACCTTCCCCCAGAGCAGAGAAATGCCTGATCCTATCAACCCCACCTCTACTCTGGAAATGGAGGGGGTCATCTGAGCCAGGCTCTATTGGTGGTTTTGGCCCCTGACTATTTCCAGGCAGNGGACCTTGAGTACCTTCCCCCAGAGCAGAGAAATGCCTGATCCTATCAACCCCACCTCTACTCTGGAAATGGAGGGGGTCATCTGAGCCAGGCTCTATTGGTGGTTTTGGCCCCTGACTATTTCCAGGCAGAAGATGTGCTGCTGCCCCGTCCTTACCCCTTCCATGTGAGAGCCCTATCTGTGAACCACCACTCCCCCACCTATACCCAGTTCAAGATGTAATGAAATTAGCACGTGGAATAAACGAAGCTGTATTTTCTGAATGTGCTGCTGGTGTGGGTGACTGAGGAGCACAGTGCCTGGTTCTGCCCAGAAGTCAGCTTTAGGGTGTCACTGAGGGGGGGATGTTGACTAAGTAAATAGACTTCCAGTTATTTCTCCAACAAAAATGGGTTTATTCCCGATCAGCAGAGAATCAGTCTGTAACCATGGCAAGCCGTGTGCAAGTCCCCAGCAAAAATGGAGAGGAAAGCTTTTACAGAGGGGAAAAAGGAATGGGTAAAGCATCTGCCTGCTGTGCGGGAGACCCGGGTTCGATCCCTGGAGAAGGAAATGGCAACCCACTCCAGTAATCTTGCCTGGAAAATTCCGTGGACTGAGGAGCCTGATGGGCTACAGTCCATGGGGTCACAAAGAGTCGGACACGACTGAGCGACTTTACTTCATAGTAAACATGAGTCCATGGCTTTTCATTGGCTGAGTCCTTGTCAGNTGTTGCATTACCTAAAAGTGAGTTGACTTAGGTAAAGAGTACCTTCCTCACCTGAGAATGAATGCTGTCTCTTATACACATCTAGGGGTGTATAAGAGACAGTTTCATTGGCTGAGTCCTTGTCAGGAAAGAAGTGGAGGTCTTTCTTTCTATTAGGCTCTTGCTATCATTAAAGGGCATGAATGCTTGCCCTTCTGGTCTCCCAACTCTTGAGGTTTCTGTTATTTTTTTTTTTTAACATTTCCTCCTTTCAATCAGGATCTTTTTCTGAAAGCATCACTAATCTGAGTCAGGTTTTGTAGTTTCAGGGTTTTATTGACCTTCTATACAAGGAAAGGCTTTTCCTAGGTGTAGTGTCCCACATCAGGGAGAAAATGCACAGATTGGAGATCTGTTGAGGTCATATTTAAGAAACGAGGGGTAGGAGGGAGAACTCTTAGGCACTTTTTTATCAAAAGTCCATATGTTACCAAGATCCTAGATGTTAAAGAGCATGTGCAGCATTATGTCATCAAAGGTTTGGTGACAAATTTCCAAAAGCCCTGGTCTAGATATCTTTGGAAAGCTGTCTCAGCAGATGTCATCTGCTTCAATTCAGGGCAATCTCCTTTCAGGTCACCAGATGATTCGAAGATCCAGACAGGGTTTGGTGCTTTCCTTAGGTGTATCATGAAAATAAGAGTTGTATTCCTTGGAGTTTTGCAGCACAGAGGGGTTAGCAGTACTGACAGCAGGCTCCTTCTTTTGGTGTCTTTTCCAACAGATGAAATTTCCAGGTTGCAAGGTATGATGATCAAGGTCTTTCTCTCCCAAGAGTGCACTGCGAAAAAGATTGTTTTACCAAAATGTGACTTTATTTTGTCTTTTCCTTAAAATATTTATTTGGTTGCTTCAGGTCTTAGTTGTGGCATGCAGGATCTTTTGTTGGGGCATGTGGGCTTCTCTCCAGTTGCGGCACTCAGGCCATAGAATGCACAGGCTCAGTAGTTGCAGTGCACAGGCTTAGTTGACCTGTGATATGTGGGATCTTAGTTCCCTGACTAGGGGACTGTGTCCCTGCATTGGAAAGCAGATTCTTAACTACTGGATGACCAGGAAGTCCTAAAACATAGCTATTTTTAAAAGAAACAATTAGGCCTTTGTAGTATTGGAGTACCCCTCCTGTTTTTAGTTGGTCAGAAGAGGCAAGAGTTCAGTGTACAGCACATCCTGTGATGATCTCAAAGGGTATGAGAGCTCGAAATGAGGTGGGTCTACGATTTAGAAAGACCAACAGCAATGATTTTGAAAAAGGTATTTGGAGGGTCTCTACAAGTTTTGCCAGTTGAATCTTAATAATGCTATTAGGTTATACCTGAATGGTCTGGTGGTTTTCTCTACTTTCTTCAATTTAAGTCTGAATTTGACAGTAAAGAGTTCAAAATCTGAGCCACAGTCAGCTCCCAGTCTTGTTTTTGCTGACTGTATAGAGCTTCTCCATCTTTGGCTGCAAATAATATAATCAGTCTGATTTTGGTGTTGACTATCTGGTGATGTCCATGTGTAGAGTCTACTCTTGTGTTGTCAGAAGAGTGTTTGCTATGACCAGTGCAGTCTCTCTATTAGTGTTTGCCCTGCTTCATTCTGTACTCCAAAGCCAAATTTGCCTGTTACTCCAGGTATCTCTTGACTTCCTGCTTTTGTATTCCAGTCCCATGTAATGGAAAGAACATCTTTTTTTGGATGTTAGTTCTAAAGTTCTTGTAGGTCTTCATAGAACCATTCAACTTCAGCTTCTTCAGCATTACTGGGTGGGGCATAGACTTGGATTACTGTGCTATTGAAGGTTTGCCTTGGAAATGAACAGAGATCATTCTGTTGCTTTTGAGATTGCATCTAAGTACTGCATTTTGGACTCTTTTGTTAACTATGATGGCTACCCCCATTTCTTCTAAGGGATTCTTGCCCACAGTAGTAGATATAATGATCATCTGAGTTAAATTCACCCATTCCAGTCCATTGTAGTTTGCTGATTTCTAAAATGTCAGTGTTCACTCTTGCCATCTCCTGTTTGACCACTTCCAATTTGCCTTGATTCATGGACCT
>SJYW01002045.1:34777-52986 GCA_006410735.1 Raphicerus campestris | reverse complement strand
ACATCTTTTTTTGGATGTTAGTTCTAAAGTTCTTGTAGGTCTTCATAGAACCATTCAACTTCAGCTTCTTCAGCATTACTGGGTGGGGCATAGACTTGGATTACTGTGATATTGAAGGTTTGCCTTGGAAATGAACAGAGATCATTCTGTTGCTTTTGAGATTGCATCTAAGTACTGCATTTTGGACTCTTTTGTTGACTATGATGGCTACTCCCATTTCTTCTAAGGGATTCTTGCCCACAGTAGTAGATATAATGATCATCTGAGTTAAATTCACCCATTCCAGTCCATTGTAGTTTGCTGATTTCTAAAATGTCAGTGTTCACTCTTGCCATCTCCTGTTTGACCACTTCCAATTTGCCTTGATTCATGGACCTAACATTCCAGGTTCCTATGCAGTGTTGCTCTTTACAGTGTCAGACTTTACTTCCATCACCAGTCACATACATAACTGGGTGTTGTTTTTGCTTTGGCTCCATCCCTTCATTCTTTCTGGAGTTATTTCTCCACTGATCTCCAGTAGCATATTGGTCACCTACCGACCTGGAGAGTTTCTCTTTCAGTGTCCTATCTTTTTGCCTTTTCATACTGTTCATGGGGTTCTCAAGGCAATAATACTGAAGTGGTTTGCCATTCCCTTCTCCAGTGGACCACATTTTGTCAGAACTCTCCACCATGACCTGTCTGTCTTGGGTGGCCCCACACGGCATGGCTCATAGTTTCATTGAGTTAAACAAGGCTGTGGTGCGTGTGCTTAGATTGGTTAGTTTTCTGTGATTGTAGTTTTCAGTCTGTCTGCTCTCTGATGGAGAAAGATAAAAGACTTATGGAAGCTTCCTGATGAGAGAGACTGACTGAGGGGGAAACTGGGTCTTGTTCTGATGGGCGGGGCCATGTTCAGTAAATCTTTAATCCAGTTTTCTGTTGATGGGTGGAGCTGTGTTCCCTCTCTGTTATTTGACCTGAGGCCAAAATATGGTGGAGGTAATAAAGATAATGGCAACCTTCTTCAAAAGGTCCCATGCACACACTGCTATACTCAGTGCCCCCAACCCTGAACAGGCCACCGCCGACCCACATCTCTGCCAGAGACTCCTGGACACTCACAGGCAGGTCTGGGTCAGTCTTTTGTGGGGTCACTGCTCCTTTCTCCTGGGTCCTGATGCATACAAAAGTTCTGTCTGTGCCCTCCGAGAGTCTGTCTCTCCAGTCCCGTGTAAGTTCTGGCGGCTCTATGGCGGGGTTAATGGCGACCTCCTCCAGGCGGGCTTATGCCACACCCAAGTCTGCTGCACCCAGAGCCCCTGCCCCTGCTGCAGGCCACTGCTGACCTGCACCTCCTCAGGAGACACTCAAACACAGTTCTGTCTCAGTCTCTGTGGGGTCTCTGGGTCCTGGTTTGCACAAGGTATGTCTGAGGCCTCGGAGCATCTCTGGCGGGTATGGGGCTTGATTCTAAACATGATTTTGCCCCTCTTGCCATCTTGTCAGGGCTTCTCCTTTTCCCTTCTCCTTTGTTCCAGCACCACACAGCCGCTGCTCCAGTGCCTACCGTCTTGCTGGGGCTTCTCTGCTCTTGGACGTGGGGTATCTCTTCACAGTCACCCCAGCTCCATCCCCCCAAAAAAGAAATGCAAAAAGGCTAAATGGTTGTCTGAGGAAATCTTACAAATAGCTGTGAAAAGAAGAGAAGAGAAGAGAATGGCAAAGGAGAAAAGGAAAGATATACCATTTGAATGCAGAGTTCCAAAGAATAGCAAGGAGAGATAAGAAAGCCTTCCTCTGTGATCAATGCAAAGAAATAGAGGAAGACAACAGAATGGGAAAGACCACAGATCTCTTCAAGGAATGGGGCACAATAAAGGACAGAAATGGTATGGACCTAACAGAAGCAGAAAATCTTAAGAAGAGGTGGCAAGAATACACAGAAGAACTATACAAAAAAGATCATCACAACCCAGATAATCACAATGGTGTGATCACTCACCTAGAGCCAGACATCCTGGAATGTGAGGTCAAGTGGGCCTTAGGAAGCATCACTAAGAACAAAGCTAGTAGAGATGATGGAATTCCAGTTGAGCTATTTCAAATCCTAAAAGATGATGCTGTGAAAGTGCTGTGCTCAATATCCCAGCAAATTTGGAAAATGCACCAGTGGCCACAGGACTGGAAAAGGTCAGTTTTCATTCCAACCCCAAAGAAAAGCAATGCCAAAAAATGCTCGAACTACAGCACAATTGAACTCATCTCACACACTAGCTAACTAGTGCTCAAAATTCTTCAAGCCAGGCTTCAACAGTATGTGAACTATGAACTTCCAGATGTTCAAGCTGGACTCAGAAAAGGCAGAGGAACCAGAGATCAAATTGCCAACATCTGTTGGATCATTGAAAAACCGAGAAAGTTCCAGAAACACATCTACTTCTGCTTTATTGACATGACAAAGCCTTTGACTGTGTGGATCACCACAACTATGGTAAATTCTGAAAGAGATGTGAATACCAGACCACCTGACCTGCCTCTTGAGTAAACTATATGCAGGTCAGGAAGCAACAGTTAGAAATGGACATGGAACAACACANTTCACTTTCTGCCACAAGGGTGGTGTCATCTGCATATCTGAGGTTATTGATATTTCTCCCAGCAATCTTGATTCCAGCTTGTGTTTCTTCCAGTCCAGCATTTCTCATGATGTACTCTGCATATAAGTTAAATAAGCAGGGTGGTATAAGCTTGCATTTTGTTCCTATCAGCAGGCTTTGGAAAAGCTGTAGGAATTGCCCAATGAAGCCACTTAGTGATTGCCTGAGCCTGGTCATGTAAGTTAGGAGGGCTCCCAGTTGTAATTCTAAAGGCCTTTTAGGATATTCCCAAGTAGCAGTTTTCATCCAATGCTGGGCCTAACCTTCCCGACAAGCTATGAACTAGCTGATTCAGTCAAAGAAAACAAGTTGCTGAGTTTGAAGGACTGTATTAAATTCCTCAGCAAATCTGTGAGGCTCTCCAGTTATTTGAGAAAAAAATCTTTGACTATGGCTCACAATTCAGCTTTAGTCCAGGCAATATATAAAATAGAGCATTTATCCTCTGGATCCACAGGTGGCTTAATTTTAAAGGGACAGGTTCTGATAAGTTCAAAGAAAAAGGGAGTGGGAAAGGTTTTAGAGAAAAGGGGAAGTTCAGTGGAAGAATTCGTATTGGGGCACTGAGGGTCAGGAGCAGGTGCTGGTGGCCTAGGAGAGAGGCAGGAAGATGGTCCTGGAGCTGGGGCCTGGGCACAAGGGACTGAGAGAGGGGAGACAGGATGGCCCTGGAGCTGGGGCCTGGGCACAAGGGGCTGAGAGAGGGGAGACAGGATGGCCCTGGAGCTGGGGCCTGGGCACAAGGGGCTGAGGGAGGGGAGACAGGATGGCCTTGGAGGCACAGCCTGAGGCTTGGGCAACCACTCTAGCTTTGTAATCATTTGTTTGCTTCAGTCTTATTTTAGATCAATTTTAGTCAATTTTAGGCTGCTGATAATGTTTGGAAGCCTCAAAATACCAGTCAAATAGGCATTCCATTCAGTTTTGGAAATTTTAGGGCTCTGATAGTCCCATTCGGTTTTAAGAAAAGTAAGTTTGGGGATTTCTAAAGTTCCCCATAATGGCCATATGATACTCTAGATTGCCTTAGGTTGATCTGTCTAGCTAGAAATTCTGATGAGGAAGGGTTACAATTTTTAAGCACAAAATCAGCCAGTGTCTTTATAGAAGGGTGCCCTCAAAATATTTAGATAACTGGAATCCCATTTCTCAGAAGTTTTTTCTAGAGTAAGAGAATAATTTTTTAAAAGCCTCAACAGCTCAAGCAGCTTATAGCTTAAACAGTTTGCCTGAACAGTTCAGATGTCTCTAACAGCCTGCAGACCTAATACCCAGCCAGTTCTAAAGGAATAGGTTGGTCCTAGGGGAGCCAGGCCAAAGGCTTCTCAGCAGAGTTCCAATAGAACAACCTCTGTCTGTTCCAAAGGAATGGCCTGAAGGCTGAACTGGCACAATCCCAGTGAAATAGCCTCTGTGCTCAAAGGAATGGGCTGAAGCCTAGCCAGTTCCAGTTGGAACAGTCTGACTTCAAAATCAGACTGAAGTTCCAAATGAGTACAGAACAAGGCCTTAACCAGAAAGGACAAAACCTTGAAACAGATCCCAGGTAAAGCCTGAAGAGCTTCAAAATGCAAAGAGGGCGGAGGCTCAGATATAGGAGAAAGAAGTACCTTCAAATTCCAAGATCAATGAGAAAATCAGCAGCAATGGGCTCAGGTAGGCACATCACCCATTTACTTACCAGCCCATCAAGGGTCTTCTTTAGATCCCTGTAAAAGCCACCAAAATGTTGACCTAAAACAGACTGCCAGTTACTTCTCCAGCAAAATTGGGTTTATTTGAGATCAGCCGAGAACTGCAGGGTCTACAACCGCAGTGAGCTGCAGGCAAGTCCCCCTGTGACAAGGGAAGGAGGCAGGAGAAGGGAAGTTGGCAGGGCTTTTAATTGGCTGAGTTGTTGCCAGGATTGAGAAGAATCTTCTTCCCAACAATCTACAACAGTCTGCTATGGTAGAGTGTGAGAGCTCCCCCTTCTGACCTCCCAGCTCTATTTAACTGAAGTTTCTGTTTATTAATTTTTTTTTAACAAGGGCATCATAGCTGAGTAAGCCTGGGCCAGAGGCCTCAGACTTTCCCCCTATAGAGTGGGGACCTGAATGGGGCTTTGTTTCTGGGGTTCTTATAGAGCCTGGATGGCAAGTGCTTTGCACAATGCCTGATTCAACTTCTAGCCTCCAGGTCTCTGACCTGAGGAGTAGAGACAGGTTTCTTGCCTACTAGGAGTCTGTGTTTGGTCTGGGGCACTAAAGGGTGTGCTAGGGCATCTGGAGAAAGGCCCCAAGGGTAGTGAAGTGGGAGGAAGAAAACTTTCAATGCAGAGCCATTGCCTCTTGCCCGAGTTAATCACACATCTCCCAACCAGGCTCCCAGGCTTCCTGTTTCCACCCTTGCTCCTTTAAGGTCTGTCCTCAGAAGTCTTAAAAACAGGTCACATGGTGTCTTTTACTTCCAGAGCAAAGGCCTCCAATATTTCTCCACCTCTCAGTAAAGCCAAAGTCCTTACAGTGGCCCCTGGGGCTCTAGTATTTCTGTGTCCACCTGCACCCCCACTGGCCTTATCTCCTGCACTACCCCTCTCTCAAGTTCCACTGCCCTGTGAGGAGCCAGGTACATTCCCACACTCACTGCTTTCCCGTTTGAACTGTTTCAGACACCCACAAGGCCAGGGGGTGTTTCATTCTCTCACTGGGGGTGCTGGCCACATGATGTTGTCTGTTTCTCAAATCCCCAGGTATGCTTCTTGCTTCAGGGCCTTTTCTCTTGCTGTACTATCCACCTGGAATTAGTCTTCCAAGTCAGAAGTTTATTGAGTAAGGACTTCCCTGNCACTGCCCTGTGAGGAGCCAGGTACATTCCCACACTCATTGCTTTCCCGTTTGAACTGTCTCAGACACCCACAAGGCCAGGGGGTGTTTCATCCTCTCACTGGGGGTGCTGGCCACATGATGTTGTCTGTTTCTCAAATCCCCAGGTATGTTTCTTGCCTCAGGGCCTTTTCTCTTGCTGTACTATCCACCTGGAATTAGTCTTCCAAGTCAGAAGTTTATTGAGTAAGGACTTCCCTGGCCAGTCACCCCATAAAATGTATTTTTTAAATTAACATGCAGGAAAATGGACTCTGTCAGTGTAGATTTTAACACGTGTTTAGACCTCTTTACCTCAACCAAAATCAAGACATCCCCTTATTCTGTCCCATTGTGGTCATATGTGTCCTTGCTCATCTGGTTTTTCTGTGCCCCTATAGTTTTGCCTTCTCCAGAAGGTCATATAAATGGATCTGGACTATATATAACCTTTTGAGGCTAGCCTCTCTTACTCAACCAGAGAAAGCAATGGCAACCCACTCCAGTACTCTTGCCTGGAAAATCCCATGGATGGAGGAACCTGGTAGGCTGCAGTCCATGGGGTCACTAAGAGCTGGACACGACTGAGCGACTTCACTTTCACTTTTCACTTTCGTGCATTGGAGAAGGGAATGTCAACCCACTCCAGTGTTCTTGCCTGGAGAATCCCAGGGACGGGCAGCCTGGTGGGCTGCCGTCTATGGGGTTGCACAGAGCCGGACACAACTGAAGTGACTAAGCTTAGCTTCGCTCTCTCACTCAATATGTCTTTGCGATTCATCTAGGTTGTTGCTATTTCTCTTTCTTGTTGCACAACATTCCATGCCATAGATAGTCCACAGTTTACCCATCTACTTGTTGAACATTTGAGTTTTTTCCAGGTTTAGGTGATTATGAATAACTTCCTATAGAGGTTTTGTGTGAACAGAGCTTTTCATCTCTCTTGGGTGAGACACAGGATTACAATGTTATACACTAAGTGTATGTTTAACTTTGTAAGAATGTGTAGAATTGTTTTCCATAGTGTTTGTTAGAGTCCAAGCTCACTGTACTTGTCACACAATAGGCCAGTAAATTTGAGAGAGAAGGTGTTGAGGCAAGGAATACAACTTTATTTGGAAAGCCAGCTGATGAGGAAGTGGCAGACTAAGGTCTGGAAATAACCATCTTGTCAGGGCCTGGATCCCAGGTTCTTTTATGGATCAGAGATGGGGGCAGGTGAGGAAACAAAGTGAAAAGGCCATTTAATTATTGCAAATACCTCCTAAAATGGCAAGCCTCAGGCAGGGGGATGTGTTAGTTTTACGTCCTTACATTCATTTCATAGATAGGGTGAAATGGAATATTTCCTGTCATATTAGTAACAGAGATGCCACAGCTATCTGCAATTCCAGCCTCTAAAATGTGAATTTATGAGCCATGTTCGTAAGCAGCAGGCAAGGGGCGCCATCTGCCACATGAAGAACTCAAGAGTGTCACAGTCCTTCACAGGTGGGCAGGGTCAGGCTATCTCCCTGTGAGCCAAACAAAGGCACCCTAGCCCAAGTGTCAGGCTGTGGGGTGGGGGACAGGCAAGGCTCCCTGAGGCAGGCCATTATGTATGCCTATAATAATAAAAGCAGCAAAATGATAAAATCACAGAAGTAGATCCAGTATGGAGTCAAAATTAACCCTTCCAGGTTACACTTCCATCACTAGGGAGGAGAGCCACACATGTAAGTTAAACATGTACCAGGCACTAGATGGTCTGTATCCTTGCCAGCACTTAGTATTTTGAGCATTTAACTGCCCTAGGGGGTATGTCGGACACGACTGAGCAACTTCACTTCACTTTCACTTTTCACTTTCATGCATTGGAGAAGGAAATGGCAACCCACTCCAGTATTCTTGCCTGGAGAATCCCAGGGATGGGGGAGCCTGGTGGGCTGCTGTCTATGGGGTCGCACAGAGTTGGACACGACTGAAGTGACTTAGCAGCAGCAGCAGGGGGTATGTAGCAGGTATGGGTGTTTGGCTGTGTCCATCATAGCACACGGGATCCTTTGTTGCATCATGCAGGATCTTTCATTGTTGTGAAGGGGCTCTCAAGTTGTGGTGCATGGGCTCAGTAGTTGCAGTGAGCAGGCTTAGAAGCCCTGTGGTATATGGGATCTTAGTTCCCTGACCAGGGATCAAATCCATGTTCCCTGCATTGCAAGGCAGATTATTAACCACTGGGCCAGCAGGGAAGTCCCACTCACTGTGACTTTAATTTGCATTCTTCACATGTCTTACAATGTTAACCATCTTTTCACTGGCTTATTTACATCTCTATATTCTCTCTGGTGCAGTATCTATTCATATTTTTTGCCCATTAAAAAAAATGAATTGTTAGTTTTCTTATTGTTGAATTTTGAAAATTCTTTATGTATTTTATATATAAGTCCTTTGTTAGTTATGTGATTAGTAAATATTTTCTCCCAGTGTATAGGTTACCTTTTTATTCTCTTATCAGTATATTTTTTCAAAGCCAATATATTAATTTTTGATGAAATCTAGTTTACCAGGTTTTTTTCCTCATTTTTTTCTCTTTTGAATCATGCCTCTGACCTCAGGTGACTCCAAGTTATGAACATTTTCTCTGTTTTCTTCTGTAGTTGTACAGTTTACATTTATATCTAGAATTCATGTTTAGTTAATTTTTGTTTGAAGTGGAAGGTTTAGGTTGAATTCATTTATTTGCTTATGGATGCCCAAATATTCTGGCAGTATTGTTTGAAAACACCATCCTTTCTTTACTGAATTGCCTTTGAACCTTTGTAAAAAGTCAGCTAGCTATCTATGTGGTGCAGTTTCTGGAATCTATTCTGTTCCATTTATCTCTAGTATCTTTTCCTTTAAAAATACTATTTAAACTCAATTAACTTGAATTTTAGAGTAATGCTTAATATCAGGTAGTGCGAGTCCTCTCATTTTTTTCTTTTTAAAATTGTTTTAGCTATTTTATTTCCTTTGACTCTCCAACGACCTTTTAGAATCAACTTGTCTATGAAATACTGTTTTGGAATTTCAGTTGGAATTGTCTTGAATCTATAGAACAATTTGAGGAAAGTCCTTTGGCCTTCTTTGATTTCTTTCATGAGTGAAATAAATAGTTTTTCAGTGTATAAAACCAGTACCTGTTTTGCTGGATTTATACATGTTTTATTATCTTGAAGCTGTTATAGAATTTTGTTTCAGTTTCCAGTTGTTTATTGCTAACACATGGAAATCAATTGATTTTCATATGTTCATCTTGAAACTTTACAAAACTCACTTTAAATTTTAAAAGATTTTTGGTAGATTCCACTCTGTTCTCTACATAAATAATCTTGTCATCTGTGAACAAAAACAATTTCATTTCTCCTTTCAGAATCTGGTTGCCTTTTTTCTTCTTCTTGCCTTATTGCACTGACTTGAATTTCCAGTTCTGTGTTGCTCAGGCATAGCGAGAGTGGGCATCTTTGCTTTGTTCCCAACTTTTGGTTTCAGTGTTTCACTATTAAGCAAAATGTTAAATGCAGAGCTTTTCTAAGTGCCTTTTATAAAATTAAGGGAACTCACTTTTATGATTAGTTTTCTGACAGTTTTTATAATGAATGAGTGTAGGGTTTTGCCAGATGCTTTTTCTGCATCATGCCCTCATAGCTCAGTTGGTAAAGAGTCTGCCTGCAATGCACAAGACCCTGGTTCAATTCCTGGGTCAGGAAGATCTGCTGGAGAAGGGATAGGTTACNGTATCTTTTCCTTTAAAAATACTATTTAAACTCAATTAACTTGAATTTTAGAGTAATGCTTAATATCAGGTAGTGCGAGTCCTCTCATTTTTTTCTTTTTAAAATTGTTTTAGCTATTTTATTTCCTTTGACTCTCCAACGACCTTTTAGAATCAACTTGTCTATGAAATACTGTTTTGGAATTTCAGTTGGAATTGTCTTGAATCTATAGAACAATTTGAGGAAAGTCCTTTGGCCTTCTTTGATTTCTTTCATGAGTGAAATAAATAGTTTTTCAGTGTATAAAACCAGTACCTGTTTTGCTGGATTTATACATGTTTTATTATCTTGAAGCTGTTATAGAATTTTGTTTCAGTTTCCAGTTGTTTATTGCTAACACATGGAAATCAATTGATTTTCATATGTTCATCTTGAAACTTTACAAAACTCACTTTAAATTTTAAAAGATTTTTGGTAGATTCCACTCTGATATCTACATAAATAATCTTGTCATCTGTGAACAAAAACAATTTCATTTCTCCTTTCAGAATCTGGTTGCCTTTTTTCTTCTTCTTGCCTTATTGCACTGACTTGAATTTCCAGTTCTGTGTTGCTCAGGCATAGCGAGAGTGGGCATCTTTGCTTTGTTCCCAACTTTTGGTTTCAGTGTTTCACTATTAAGCAAAATGTTAAATGCAGAGCTTTTCTAAGTGCCTTTTATAAAATTAAGGGAACTCACTTTTATGATTAGTTTTCTGACAGTTTTTATAATGAATGAGTGTAGGGTTTTGCCAGATGCTTTTTCTGCATCATGCCCTCATAGCTCAGTTGGTAAAGAGTCTGCCTGCAATGCACAAGACCCTGGTTCAATTCCTGGGTCAGGAAGATCTGCTGGAGAAGGGATAGGTTACCCACTCCAGTATTCTTGGGCTTTCCTGGTGGCTCAGCTGGTAAGGAATCTGCCTGCAATATGGAAGACCTGGGTTCAATCCCTGGGTTGGGAAGATCGGAGAAGGGAAAGGATATCCACTCCATTATTCTGGCCTGGAGAATTCCATGGACTAAGCCCATGGGGTTGCAAGAGTCGGACAAAACTGAGTGACTTTCACCTTCACTTTTTTGTGTCTGTGTTNATCCCTGGGTTGGGAAGATCGGAGAAGGGAAAGGATATCCACTCCATTATTCTGGCCTGGAGAATTCCATGGACTAAGCCCATGGGGTTGCAAGAGTCGGACAAAACTGAGTGACTTTCACCTTCACTTTTCTGCATCAAGTTATATGATCATGATTATTTTCTTCTTTAGTGGTTACCATTGGTTGATTTTTGGAATATTGAACCAGCCTTGCATTCCAGGGGTTAATCCCATTTAGTCTTGGTGTATTATTCTTTTTTGTATACTCCTGGGTTTAACTTGCTAGTATGTTGTTGAGGATTTTTGTGTCTGTGTTAATGAAGGATATTGATCTCTAGTTTTCTTGTACTGCCTTTGTCTGGTTTTGGTATCATTATTCTTGACTTTATAAACTTTTTTTGGGAAGCATTCCCTCCTCTTCTATTTTTTGGTAGATATATTGTGTAGAATTATTTGTTTTTCTTTAAATGTTAAATAGAGTTCACTAGTGGAAACTTCTGGCCTGGAAAGTTCTTTTTTGAAAGGTTTTAACCTGTGAATTCAGTTTCTTTAATAGATACAGATTATTCAGGTTTATCTACTTCAGTTCAGTTCAGTTCAGTCGCTCAGTCATGTCTGACTCTTTGTGACTCTATGAATCGCAGCACGCCAGGCCTCCCTGTCCATCACCAACTCCCGGAGTTCACTCAGATTCATGTCCATTGAGTCAGTGATGCCATCCAGCCATCTCATCCTCTGTCATCCCCTTCTTCTCCTGCCCCCAATCACTCCCAGCATCAGAGTCTTTTCCAATGAGGCAACTCTTCGCATAANGTAACACAGCAAGCAAGCAATAACACAGCAAGCAATTCCTTCTTAGGAATATCTTTGTTACTAGCGCTCTTAAACACTTCTGTACAGTTATTACAGAATAGCCACCAGGGAAGCCCAAGAATAGTGGAGTGGGTAGCCTATCCCTTCTCCAGGGGATCTTCCTGACCTAGGAACTGAACCGGGGTCACCTGCATTGCAGGCAAATTCTTTACCAGCTGAGCTACCAGGGAAGCCCTAGGTATAAGTCTAATCACAGACATAACACTGTTCTAATGCAATAAGTACTACTCTTGGAAACATCTTTATAACTAGGGTATTACTTCTCTACATGCATTACAAAGTGAATTTTAAAAAAGAAGGAAATCTTTGCCATTTGTGTTAATGTGGATGGGCTTTGAGGGCATTACACTAAGTGAAATAAGTCAGACAAAGAGGGACAAATACCTATGATCTTACTTATATGTGGAATTTAAAACAAACAAACCCAAAATTCATAGATATAAGGAACATATTGGTTGCCAGAGGCAGGGGATGGGAGGAGAAATGGATGACGAGGGTCAGAAGGTGCAAACTTCCGGTTGTGAATAACTACTGGAATGCAATGTACAGCACGGTGACTATAGTTAATAATCCTGTAGTGTGGGTCTGAAAGTTGCTAAGAGTAGATCTTAAAAGCTCTCATCATAAGAAAAAATAGAACTATGTGTGGCAATGGATGGTAACTAGAGTTGTGATCATTTCACAATATATATACAAATATCAAATAATATTGTACAACTGAAACTCATATATCTCACATTAATATCATATAATATTATCTCATATTAATTATCTGTCAACTAAAAATAATTTAAAACAGGTATAACTCGTTCACTGATAACACTTTGCAGTGCAAGCTACAAGTACTTTTAGGGAAATATCTCTATTACAAGTATACTTACATACTACCATACATGTACAGAGTGAGTAGGACTTCCCTGGTGGTTCAGTGGCTAAGAATTTGCCTGCCAATGCAGGAGACATGGGTTTGATTCATGTCCCCTGGTCAAGGAAGATTCCACATGCCTCAGGGCAACTAAACCAGTGTATTACAACTATTGAGCCCNAGTAGGACTTCCCTGGTGGTTCAGTGGCTAAGAATTTGCCTGCCAATGCAGGAGACATGGGTTTGATTCATGTCCCCTGGTCAAGGAAGATTCCACATGCCTCAGGGCAACTAAACCAGTGTATTACAACTATTGAGCCCACATGCCAAAGCTACTGAAGCCCATGCACCCTAGAGTCTATGCTCCACAAAAAGAGAAGCCATCACGATGAGAAGCCCATGCACCACAACTAGGGCACAGACTCCACTCACTGCCACTGGAGAAAGCCCACTGACAGCAAGGAAGGCCTGTGTGTGCACGCTAAGCTGCTTCAGCTGTGTCTGACTCTTTGTGACCCTCTGGACTGTAGCCCACCAGGCTCCTCTGTCCATGGGGATTCTCTAGGCAGGAATACTGGAGTGTGTTACCATTCCCTTCTCCAGGGGATCTTCCCTACCCAGGGATTGAACCCGCGTCTCTTATGTCTCCTGCATTGGCAGGCGACTTCTTTACCACTAGCACCACCTGGGAAGCCATAACACAGCCAAAAAATAAAATAAATAAAAAGAAAACTCTAGAGATATTACTTTGCTGATTAAGGTCCGTCTAGTCAAGGCTATGGTTTTTCCAGTGGTCATGTATGGATGTGAGAGTTGGACTGTGAAGAAAACTGAACACTGAAGAATTGATGCTTTTGAACTGTGGTGTTGGAGAAGACTCCTGAGAGTCCCTTGGCCTGCAAGGAGATCCAGCCAGTCCATTCTAAACATCAGCCCTGGGTGTTCTTTGGAGTACTGAAACTCCAGTACTTTGGCCACCTCATGTGAAGAGTTGACTCATTGGAAAAGACTGTGATGCTGGAAGGGATTGGGGGCAGGAAAAGGGGACAACAGAGGATGAGATGGCTGGATGGCATCACTGACTCAATGGACGTGAGTTTGAGTGAACTCCAGGAGTTGGTGATAGAGAGGGAGGCCTGACATGCTGCAGTTCATGGCATTGCAAAGAGTCGGACACGACTGAGCGACTGAACTGAACTGAGAGTGGGTAAAACTGATATAACACTGTATTCAGCAAGCAAGGAGCATTCTTAGAAAATCTTTATTACAGTTTTTCCTAAACATGTAAGTACATGCATTACAAAATAGGTATAACTTCCACTCACTGAATGAAACTGTTCTCAATACAGCAAGAGCAAGAAGTTCTAAATAAGTCTTTATAATTAGGGATTTTTTTAAGTTTATTTTTTTATTGAACTAAGTTGATTTACAACATTGTGTTAATTTCAGGTGTACAGCAAAGTGATTCAGATATACGTATTCTTCTATATATATCCTTCTTCAGATATTTTCCATGGTAGGTTATTATAAGATATTGAATATAGTTCCCTGTGCTATACAGTAAGTCCTTGTTGGTTATCCATTATATAAATAATAGATATAGTATATAGATATAATAATACCTAATATATAGATAACATATATATCTATTAGGACCATGGGATTAACAGATACACGTTCCTAGTCCATGTTTCTAATTAATTCCTTCCCCACCCCGCTCCTTTCCCCTTTCGGTAATCATAGTTTGTTTCCTATGTCTGTGAGTCTGTTTCTGTTTTGTAAATTAGTTCATTTGTATCATTTTTTTGATTCCACATATAATGGACATCATATAGTATTTGTATTTCTGTCTGACTCACTTCACTTAGTGTAATAATCTTTAGGTCCATCCCTGTTGCTGCAGGTGACATTATTTGACTTTTTATGGCTAAGTAAATAGTCCATTGTATGTATCTCACATCTTTATCCACTCATCTATTGATGGACATGTAGGTTGCTTCCCTGTTTGGGCTATTGTAAATAGTGCTGCAGTGAACATAGGGATGCCTGTAATTTTTTTACTTATAGTTTTCATCTTTTCTGGATATATGCCCAGGTTTCTGGATTGTATGGTAACTCTGTTTTTAGGTTTTTTAAGGAAGCTCCACACTGTTTTTCATAATAGCTGCACCCATTTACATTCCCCCAAGTGTAGGAGGGTTCCCTTAACCACATGCTCTCCAGCATTATACCTAGTGATCTTAATAGGTGTCTCCATTCATTGCAGAACGAATACCACTTCCTTTCACAGAGATAACTCTGTTCTCAGCACAGCAAGCAAGTAGAATTTTAAGAAACATCTTTATTACATGTCCTTAAACACTTCTCTACATCCATTGCACAATAGGGGCCACTTTTATTCACATATAATCCTGTTCTCAATGCAGCAAGCAAATGGTTAGAAACATTTTTGTTTTAAGTATTCTTAAACACTTATCAGGTGAAGGAGATCCAACTAGTCCATCCTAAAGGAAATCAGTCCTGAATATTCATTGGAAGGACTGATGTTGAAGCTGAAACTCCAATACTTTGGCCACCTGATGCAAAGAGCTGACTCACTGGAAAAGACCCTGATGCTGGGAAAGATTGAAGGCAGGAGGAGAAGGGGACGACAGAGGATGAGATGGTTGGATGGCATCACTGACTCAATGGACATGAGTTTGAGTAAACTCCAGGAGTTGGTGATGGACAGGGAGGCCTGGCGTGCTGTAGTCCATGGGGTCACAAAGAGCTGGGACATGACTGAGTGACTGAACTGACTGAAACACTTCTCTAATGCTGTGCAGAACAGCTTAAAGCAACAGCCCCTAACCTTTTTGTCACCAGGGACCGGTTTCATGGAAGACAATTTTTCCACAGACCAGGTGGCTGTGGGATGGTTTTAGGATGATTCAAGCATATTACACTTATTGTGCACTTTATTTCTATTATTATTGTGTGTGTGTGTGAGTCGCTTAGTCATGTCTGACTCGTTGTAAGTCCATGGACTGTATTCTGCCAGGCTTCTCTGTCCATGGAATCCTCCAGGCAAGATATACTGGAGTGAGTTGCCATTCCCTTCTCCAGGGGATCTTCCTAACCCAGGTATCAAACCCAGGTCTCCTGCAATGAAGACAGATTCTTTACTGTCTGAGCTACAAGGGAAGCCCTGTTATTATTACACTGTGATATATAATGAAATAATTATATAACTCACCATATGAAGAATCAGTGAGCAATAGTGAGCAGCTGTAAACAGAAATGAATCTTAGCTTGTTTGCCTGCTGCTCCCCTCTTGCTATGTGGCCTGGTCCCTAACAGGCCACAGACCAGTAGCAGTGTATCACTCTTAGAAAACATTTTTTATTACAAGGATTCTTAAACAACATGCTCTAAATGCTTGTCAGAATGGCTACCATTTCCATCAATGATGTAACACTATTCTCAATGTAACAGGCAGGTAGCATTATTAGAAGTCTCTATTTCAAGTGCTCTTAAAAATTCTGTACATGCAGTTACAGAATAGGTGCTACCCTTTCACTGATAAAGCCGTGTTCTCAATGAGGCATGCAAGTAGTGTTCCTAGAAACACATTTTTGGTTTGTTTTTATTTTTTAAAAATTGTATTGAAGTATAGTTGATTTATAATGTGTTAATTTCTGCTGAACAGTAAAGTGTATATATATATGTTCTTCATATTATTTTCCATTATGGTTTATCACAGGTTATTGAATATATTTCCCTGTGCTATGGGCTTCTCTGGTGGCTCAGATGGTAAAGCGTCTGCCTGTAGTGCGGGAGACCTGGGTTCGATTCCTGGGTCGGGAAGATCCCCTAGAGAAGGAAATGGCAATCCACTCCAGCACTCTTGTCTGGAAAATCCCATGAACATAGGAGCCTGATAGGCTACAGTCCATGGGGGGTCACAAAGAGTCGGACATGACTGAGCGACTTCACTCACTCACACTCCCTGTGCTATACAGGAGGACCTTGTTTATCTATCCTATATATAATATTTTGCCCTTCTAATCCCAAGCTTCCAATCCACTCTCTATCCCCCTCCCCACTGGTGAACTACAAATCTGTTCTCTATCTGTGAGACTTTTCTTTGAAACATCTTTATTACAAGTGTTCATAAACACTAATGCATTGCCGAATATATGTCTCTCACTCACTGATAAAACTCACTGGTCAATGCAAAGAGCAAGTAGTGTTGTTTGAAACATCTTTTGTACAAGTGTTTTAGAACATTTTAACATGCTTTCCAAATGAGCATAATTTCCATTAAATGATATAATACTGTTCTCAGGGCAGCAAGCAAGTAGCACTCTTTCAAATGTGTTTATTTATTTAAGGATAATCGCTTTATAGAATTTTGTTGTTTTCTGTCAAACCTCAACATGAGTCAGTCATAGGTATACATATATCCCCTCCCTTTTGAACCTCCCTCCCATCTCCTGCCCCATCCCACCCCTCTAGATTGATACGGAGCCCCTCTTTGAGTTTCCTGAGCCATACAGCAAATTCCAGTTGGCTATATATTTAACATATGGTAATGTACTGCAAGGAGATCCAACCAGTCCATTCTGAAGGAGATCAACCCTGGGATTTCTTTGGAAGGAATGATGCTAAAGCTGAAATTCCAGTACTTTGGCCACCTCATGCGAAGAGTTGACTCGTTGGAAAAGACTCTAATGCTGGGAGGGATTGGGGGCAGGAGGAGAAGGGGATGACCAAGGATGAGATGGCTGGATGGCATCATGGACTTGATGGACGGGAGTCTGAGTGAACTCTGAGAGATGGTAATGAACAGGGAGGCCTGGTGTGCTGCGATTCATGGGGTCGCAAAGAGTCAGACACGACTGAGCGACTGAACTGAACTGAACTGAATGTTAGTTTCCAGATTACTCTTTTCATACATCTCACCCTCTCCTCCCCTCTCCCTATGTCCATAAGTCTATTCTCTCTCTGTTTCTCCACTGCTGCCCCGCAAATAAATTCTTCAGTACCATTTTTCTAGATTCCACATATATGCATTCGAATACGATATTTATCTTTCTCTTTCCGACTTACTTCACTCTGTATAATAGGTTCTAGGTTTATCCACCTCATGAGAACTGATTCAAATGCGTTCCTTTTTATGGCTGAGTAGTATTCCATTGTTTATATGTACCACAACTTCTTTATCCATTCATCTCTTGATGGACATCTAGGTTGCTTCCATGTTCTCAGTTCACGCAGTCATGTCTGACTCTTTTTGACCCCAATGACTGCAGCATCCAGGCCTCTCTGTCCATCACCAACTCCTGGGGTTTACTCAAACTCATGTCCATTGAGGTGGTGATGCCATCCAACCATATTATCCTCTGTTGTCCCCTTCTCCTCCTGCCTTTAGTCTTTCCCAGCATCAGGGTCTTTCCCAGTGAGTCACTTCTTCGCATAAAGTGGCCGAAGTATTGGAGTTTCAGCTTCAACATCAGTCCTTCCAATGAACACTCAGGACTGATTTCCTTTAGGATGGACTGGTTGGATCTCCTTGCAGTCCAAGGGACTCTCAAGAGTCTTCTCCGACACCACAGTTCAAAAGCATCAATTCTTTGGCACTCAGTTTCTTTATAGTTCAACTTTCACATCAGTACATAACTACTGGAAAAACCATAACCTTGACTAGACAGACCTTTGTTGGCACAGCAATGTCTCTGGTTTTTAACATGCTGTCTAGGTTGGTCATAACTTTCCTTCCAAGGAGTTCAATTCAGTTCAGTCTCTCAGTTGTGTCCGACTCTTTGCAACCCCATGAATCGCAGCACGCCAGGCCTCCCTGTCCATCACCATCTCTAGAGTTCACTCAGACTCACGTTCATCAAGCCCGTGATGCCATCCAGCCATCTCATCCTCTGTCATCCCCTTCTCCTCCTGCCCCCAATCCCTCCCAGCATCAGAGTCTTTTCCAATGAGTCAACTCTTCGCATGAGCTGGCCAAAGTACTGGAGTTTCAGCTTTAGCATCAGTCCTTCCAAAGAAATCCCAGGGCTGATCTCCTTCAGAATGGACTGGTTGGATCTCCTTGCAGTCCAAGGGACTCTCAAGAGTCTTCTCCA
>SJYW01002045.1:0-29449 GCA_006410735.1 Raphicerus campestris | reverse complement strand
AGTCGGCAAAGTAATGTCTCTGCTTTTGAATATACTATCTAGGTTGGTCACAACTTTCCTTCCAAGGAGTAAGCGTCTTTTAATTTCACGGCTGCAGTCACCATCTGCAG
Organism: Raphicerus campestris; assembly: GCA_006410735.1. Lineage (NCBI taxonomy): Eukaryota > Metazoa > Chordata > Mammalia > Artiodactyla > Bovidae > Raphicerus > Raphicerus campestris. Next base: position 29,339 of record SJYW01002045.1, on the reverse strand, counting down.
TGATTTTGGAGCCCCAAAAGATAAAGTCTGACACTGTTTCCACTGTTTCCCCGTCTATTTCCCATGAAGTGATGGGACCGGATGCCATGATCTTCATTTTCTGAATGTTGAGCTTTAAGCCAACTTTTTCACTCTCCTCTTTCACTTTCATCAAAAGGCTCTGCCATAAGGGTGGTGTCATCTGCATATCTGAGACTATTGATATTTCTCCAGGCAATCTTGATTCCAGCTTGTGCTTCTTCCAGCTCAGCATTTCTCATGATGTATTCTGCATGTAAGTTAAATAAGCAGGGTGACAATATACAGCCTTGACAGACTCCTTTTCCTATTTGGAACCAGTCTGTTGTTTCAAGTCCAGTTCTAACTGTTGCTTCCTGACCTGCATACTGATTTCTCAGGAGGCAGGTCAGGTGGTCTGGTATTCCCATCTCTTTCAGAATTTTCCACAGTTTGTGGTGATCCACAAAAGGTTTTGGCATAGTCAATAAAGCAGAAATAGATGTTTTCCTGGAACTCTCTTGCCTTTTCAATGATCCAAGAGATGTTGGCAATTTGATCTCTGATTCCTCTGCCTTTTCTAAAACCAGCTTGAACATCTGGAATTTCATGGTTCACGTATTGTTGAAGCCTGGTTTGGAGAATTTTGAGCATTACTTTACTAGTGTATGAGATGAGTACAATTGTCCGATAGTCTGAGCATTCTTTGGCATTGCCTTTACTTAGGATTGGAATGAAAACTGACCTTTTCCAGTCCTGTGGCCACTGCTGAGTTTTCCAAATTAGCTGGCATATTGAGTGCAGCACTTTCACAGCATCATCTTTCAGGATTTCAAGTAGCTCAACTGGAATTCCATCACCTCCATTAGCTTTGTTCATAGTGATTCTTCCTAAGGCCCACTTGACTTCACATTCCAGGATGTCTGGCTCTAGGTGAATGATCACACCATCATGATTATCTGGGCTGTGAAGATCTTTTTTGGATAGTCCTGTGTATTCTTGCCACCTCTTCTTAAAATTTTCTGCTTCTGTTAGGTCCATACTATTTCTGTCGTTTATTGAGCCCATCTTTGTATGAAATATTCCCTTGGTAACTCTTATTTTCTTGAAGAGATCTCTAGTTTTTCCCCTTGTATTGTTTTCCTCTATTTCTTTGCACTGATCACGGAGGAAGGTTTTCTTATCTCTCCTTGCTGTTCTTTGGAACTCTGCATACAAATGGGTATATCTTTCTTTTTCTCCTTTGCTTTTTGCTTCTCTTCTTTCACAGCTATTTGTAAGGCCTCCTGAGATAGCCATTTTGCTTTTTTGCATTTCTTTTTCTTGGGGATGGTCTTGATCCCTGTTTCCTGTACAGTGTCATGAACCTCTGTCCATAGTTCATCAGGCACTCTGTCTATCAGATCTAGTCCCTTAAATTTACTTCTCATTTCCACTTTATAACTGTAAGGGATTTGATTTAGGTCATATCTGAATTGTCTAGTAGTAGTCGCTACTTTCTTAAATTTAAATCTGAATTTGGCAATAAGGATTTTGTGATCTGAGCCACAGTCAGCTCCCTGTCTGGTTTTTCCTGTCTGTATAGAGCTTCTTCACCTTTGGCTGAAAGAATCTTATTTCACTGTTGACCATCTGGTGATGTCTACGTGTAGAGTCTTCTCTTGTATTGTTTTAAGAGGGTGTTTGCTATGAGCAGTGCGTTCTCTTGGCAAAACTCTATTAGCCTTTGCTCTGTTTCATTCTGTACTCCAAAGCCAAATTTGCCTGTTACTCTTGGAGAAGGAAATGGCAACCCACTCCAGTGTTCTTGCTTAGAGAATCCTGTGGACAGAGGAGCCTGCTGGGCTGCTGTCTATGGGGTCGCACAGAGTCGGACATGACTAAAGCAACTTAGCAACAGCAGCCAGGTATCTCTTGACTTCCTACTTTTGCATTCCAGTTCCCTATAATGGAAAGGACATCGTTTTTGGATGTTAGTTCTAAAAGGTCTTGTGAAAGTGAAAGTAAAGTTGTTCAGTCATGTCCGACTCTTTGTGACCCCATGGACACCAGGCTCCTCCATCCATGAGATTTTCTAGGCAAGACTACTGGAGTGGGTTGCCTTTTCCTTCTCCAAGGAACTTCCTGACCCAGGGATAGAACCTAGGTCTCCCACACTGTAGACAGATTCTTTACCGTCTGAGCCACCAGGGAAGTCTCCTACAAAGGAGGTCTTCATAGAACCACTCAACTTCAGCTTCTTCAGCATTACTGGTCAGGGCATACACTTGGATTACCATGATACTGAATGGTTTGCCTTGGAAATGAACAGAGATCATTCTGTTCCTTTTGAGATTGCATCCAAGTACAGCATTTCAGACTCTTTTGTTGACTATGATGGCTACTCTATTTCTTCTGAGGGATTCTTGCCCACAGTAGTAGGTATAATGGTCATCTGGGTTGAATTCACCCATTCCAGTCCATTTTAGTTCACTGATTCCTAAAACGTCAATGTTCACTCTTGCCATCTTCTTTTTGACCACTTCCAATTTGTCTTGATTCATGGACCTAACATTCCAGGTTCCTATGCAATATTGTTCTTTACAGCATTGGACCTTGCTTCCATACCAGTCACATCCCCAACTGGGTGTTGTTTTTGCTTTGGCTCCATCCCTTCATTCTTTCTGGAGTTATCTCTCCACTGATCTCCAGTAGCGGTCACCTACCGACCTGGAGAGTTCATCTTTCAGTATCCTATCATTTTGCTTTTTCATACTGTTCATGGGGTTCTCAAGGCAAGAATACGGAAATGGTTTGCCCTTCCCTTCTCCAATGGACCACATTTTGTCAGAACTCTCCACCATGACCTGTCTGTCTTGGGTGGCCCTACATGGCATGGCTCATAGTTTCATTGAGTTAGACAAGGCTGTGATTCATGTGATTTAGACTTTTAGTTTTCTGTGATTGTAGTTTTCAGTCTGTCTGCCCTCTGATGGAAAAGGATAAGAGGCTTATGGAAGCTTCCTGATGGGAGAGACTGATTGAGGGGGAAAACGGGTCTTGTTCTGATGGGCAGGGCCATGCTCAGTAAATCTTTAATTCAATATTCTGTTGATGGAGCTGTGTTCCCTCTGTGCTATTTACCTGGGGCCAAAATATGGTGGAGGTAATGAAGATAATGGTGACCTCCTTCAAAAGATCCCATGAATGTACTGGTACACTCAGTGCCCCCAACCCTGAACAGGCCACCACTGACCCACACCTCCTCTGGAGACTCCTGGACACTCACAGGCAAGTCTGGGTCAGCCTCTTGTGGGGTCCCTGCTCATTTCTCCTGGGTCCTAGTGCACAAGGTCTGTCTGTGCCCTCCAAGAGTCTGTCTCCCCAGTCCCGTGTAAGTTCTGGCGGCTCTATGGTGGGGTTAATGGCCACCTCCTCCAGGCGGGCTTATACCATACTCAAGTCTGCTGCACCCAGAGCCCCTGCCCCTGCTGCAGGCCACTGCTGACCTGCGCCTCCTCAGGAGACTCTCAAACACAGTTCTGTCTCAGTCTCTGTGGGGTCTCTGGGTCCTGGTGCACACGAGGTTTGTTTGAGCCCTCTGAGTGTCTCTGGTGGGAATGGGGTTTGATTCTAAACATGAATTTGCCCCTCCTACCATGTTGCTGGGGCCTCTCCTTTGCCCTTGGATGTAGGGTATCTCCTCATAGCTGCTTGCTCAATGCCACGTAGCCACCATGTTCTAGCTGTTGTAAGTAGTGCTGCAATGAACAATGGGGTACATGTGTTTTTTTCAATTTTGGTTTCCTCAGGGTATATGCCTAGGAGTGGGATTGCTGGGTCGTATGGCAGTTTTATTCCTAGTTTCTTAAGGAATCTCCATACCATCTTCCATAGTGGCTGTATCAATTTTAAAAATATGGAAAGCTTCACAAATTTGCATATCATCCTTGCACAGGGGCCATGCTAATCTTCTCTGTATCGTTCCAGTTTTAGTATATGTGCTGCTGAATGAGCACTAGGAGCATGTTTATTATGTGTTCTTAAACAGATCTGTACATTCTTTGCAGGATGAGTATAACTTTCATTAAATGACTATCACTTTTCTCATTGAAGCAGTAAATAGCATTCTTAGAAACAGCTAGATTACAAGTTTTCTTAAACACTTCTCTACATGAATTACAGATGGTTATAACTTCTAGTCAGTGATATAACACTGTTCTTAATGCAGCTAAGTAGTTCTCTTGAGGCATCTTTATAACAAGTGTCTTTAAACATTTCTCTAAATGCATTGCAGATGGGTGCCACTTCCATTCACCTGGAAAATCACAGAGTGTTTTCACTCACCACTCAGTTCTATTAGGATTAATTATAACTGGATTCAGTTGCTGACTGACAATGCATTCCAAGAGAAAATTAACGACCATTACAAGATTCTCTGTGCTTTGGGAAAGCAGCTCTCTTAGACAGTTAGATCTCAGGAAGAATTCTAAGGAACCCAGATTTTTGCATCTTTCCATATATAGAAAAGCACTGAAATAATTCACTTGAGATGTCTGTTCTTTGTGACTAGAAGTAATCTTTTAGCAAGATAAATGCTAGACTGTGGGCTTTCCAGGTGGCACCAGTGGTAAAGAACCCACCTGCCAATGCAGGAGACATTAGAGATGGGGGTTCAATCCCTGGGTTGGGAAGATCCCTAGAGGAGGGCATGGGAACCCACTCTAGTATTCTTCCCTGGAAAATCCCACGGACAGAAGAGCCTGGCAGGCTACAGTCCATAGCGTCACAAAGAGTCAGACACAATTGAAGCGTCTTAACATGCACACACATGCTAGACTCTAAGTGTCCCATAGCCAAAAATCACATATAAACTAGCTTCCCTCCATAGCTCTTCAAAGCAGTTCTCCCAGGACTACTGGGAGGCTGTCTCCTGGTCTATCCCCAGTATGTTCCCTGAATAAAACTTAAACTCACAACTCTTTTTTTTTTTTTTTTTTTTTTGGCAGCACAGCATTGGGATCTTACTTCTCTGACCAAGGATCGAACTCGCACCCCTTGCATTGGAAATGCAGAGTTTTGACCACTGGACAACCAGGGTATTCCCTTAAACTCACAACTCTTATGTTGTACATTTTTCTTTAAGTTGATGCACTGATAAAACAGTGTTGTAAGGCAGCATGCAAGTAGGATTCTCAGAAACATCTTTTAAACTGGTGTTCAGAAAGACTCCTGGACTGCCTTTGAGAATGGGTGCAATGTCTTCATTGGCAATGCACTGTTTTCAATACAGCATGCAGTAGTGTTCTTGGAAACATCTTTATGATAAGTGTCCCTAAAAACTTCGATTCATACACTGTGGAATGTGTATAACATTTGTTTTCTTTTTTCAGTTGTAATTAATTGTTTTATTTATTTAAAAAAATTGAAGTATAATTGATTTACAGTGTTGTACTAATTTCTGCTGTATAGAAGGCAGTGGCACCCCACCTCAGTGCTCTTGCCTGGAAAATCCAATGGACGGAGGAGCCTGGTGGGCTGCAGTCCATGGGGTCGCTAAGAGTCAGACACGACTGAGCGAAGAGACTTCACTTTCAGTTTTCACTTTCATGCATTGGAGAAGGAAATGGCAACCCACTCCAGTGTTCTTGCCTAGAGTATCCCGGGGATGGGGGAGCCTGAACTGACTTAGCAGCAGCAGCAGAAGTGATTCACTTATATACATATATACATTCTTCTTTATAATATTCACTTCCTAATATGACTTTTGTCAATGTGGAAAGCAAATCGTGAGCTTAGAACAATCTTTCCAAAATTGTTCTTAAGTCNTTTTTTTTTTTTTTTTTTCTTGGCAGCACAGCATTGGGATCTTACTTCTCTGACCAAGGATCGAACTCGCACCCCTTGCATTGGAAATGCAGAGTTTTGACCACTGGACAACCAGGGTATTCCCTTAAACTCACAACTCTTATGTTGTACATTTTTCTTTAAGTTGATGCACTGATAAAACAGTGTTGTAAGGCAGCATGCAAGTAGGATTCTCAGAAACATCTTTTAAACTGGTGTTCAGAAAGACTCCTGGACTGCCTTTGAGAATGGGTGCAATGTCTTCATTGGCAATGCACTGTTTTCAATACAGCATGCAGTAGTGTTCTTGGAAACATCTTTATGATAAGTGTCCCTAAAAACTTCGATTCATACACTGTGGAATGTGTATAACATTTGTTTTCTTTTTTCAGTTGTAATTAATTGTTTTATTTATTTAAAAAAATTGAAGTATAATTGATTTACAGTGTTGTACTAATTTCTGCTGTATAGAAGGCAGTGGCACCCCACCTCAGTGCTCTTGCCTGGAAAATCCAATGGACGGAGAGCCTGGTGGGCTGCAGTCCATGGGGTCGCTAAGAGTGAGACACGACTGAGCGAAGAGACTTCACTTTCACTTTTCACTTTCATGCATTGGAGAAGGAAATGGCAACCCACTCCAGTGTTCTTGCCTAGAGTATCCCGGGGATGGGGGAGCCTGAACTGACTTAGCAGCAGCAGCAGAAGTGATTCACTTATATACATATATACATTCTTCTTTATAATATTCACTTCCTAATATGACTTTTGTCAATGTGGAAAGCAAATTGTGAGCTTAGAACAATCTTTCCAAAATTGTTCTTAAGTCCATCCATGCCTTAATGAATGGGCATAACATCAATCACTGATGTAATATTGCTCTCAAGTCACCTACCACGCATTGTTTACGACATATCTTTATTTCACGTAGTTTTAAACACTTTTTGACATGCATTGCAGAAACGGTGCCACTTCTATTCACCCAGGAAACACTGTTAACTTGGCAAGCAAGTAGCATCCTTAGAAACACCTTTATTACGAGGGTTCTCAAAACCTCTCTACATGCCTTGCAAAAGGAGTGCCCCTCCCTCCAGGGATATATCACTTTTCTCCACACAGAATGTGTTAATAAGTGGTGTTTCAGAAATGATCTTATTATAGTGTTTAAAACACTCTTGTACATGCTTTATAGAACTGGTATAACCTCCTTTGACTGACATAAAGCTGTTCTAAACACAGCAAACAAGCGTTTCTCGAAATCGTTTTTATTACAATTGGCCTTAAACACTTCTCTACATGAATTGCAGAATGGGCTGACAGGTCTTTCTTTCGTATAAAAAATGTTTTCAATACAGCACCAGGTAGCATTTTTAGAAATGTCTTCTCATTAGTGTTCTTTCACTTCTCAACATGCGCTGCAGAGTGGGTGCCTCTTCCATTCACTGATATATAATACAGTTCGCTATGCAGCCAGCAAATAGCATTCACAGTAACAGCTATTTACTTTATTATAGCTATTAAACACTTTTTTACATGATTTGCTGAATAGGTATAAATTCCATTAAATGATATAATACTGTTCTCAAGACAGCAAATAAGGATTGTTACCAGACACAGCTTTATTACAAATACGCTTTTAAATTTCTCTACATGCATTGCCACATGGGTACCATTACCATTCACTGTTTTAACACTGTTCTCAATGTAGCGGCAAGTAGCACTCTTAGAAACATCTTTTTTACAAGTGTTCCTTTTTTTTTTTTTGGATAGCTATTATTGCCTTAGATGCTTCTTTAAAAACTGAAGTATAGTTGATAATGTTGTATGTTTCAGGTGCACAGCAAAGTGATTCACTTATACATACATATATATCTATTTTTTCTAGCTTGTTTTCCCTTATAGGTTATTACAAAATATTGAGTGTAGTTCCCTGTGTTATAGAGTAGGTCCTTGTTGTTTATCCATTTTATATATGCAGCGTGTGTGTAAATGTTAATTCTCAACTCCTAATTTATCTCTGCCCCTACTTTGGTAACCACGAGTTTGTTTTCTATGACTATGAGTGGATCTATTTCTGTTTTATATATGTTTCATTTGCATAATTTTTAAGATTCTACATATGTGTTATCATATGATATTTGTCTTTGTCTGGCTTACTTCACTTAGTATGATGGTCTCTAGGTCCATCCATGTTGTTGCAAATGGCATTATTTCATTCTTTTTTATGGCTGAGTAATATTCCATTGTATACATGTACCACATCTTTATTCATCTGTTGATGGATACTTAGGTTGCTTTCATATTTTGGCTATTGTAAATAGTGCTGTTGTGAACAAATAGGGCACATGTATATTTTCAAATTATGCTTTTCTCTGGATATACGCCCAGGAAAGGGACTGCTGGATCATATAATAGTTCTATTTTTAGTTTTCAAAGGAACCTCCATACTGTCCTCTATAGTGGTATAAATGTTCTTAAACACACCTCTTCATGCCTTGTAGATGGAGTCACTACTCAGAGATGTAAAAACCTCTCTGAGAACTGCTTGCTTGCAGCATTGAAAACAGTGTTATATCAGTGAACGAAGCTTATAACCTTTCTCCAATGCATAGAAAGATAAGATTAAGATTAAGTCACTCCCATCCACCAGTGTTCTCAACAAAGAAAGCAAGTACCATTCTTAGGAACATTTTTTTTGTGTGTGTACAAATGTTCTCAAATACTTCTCAATGCATTGACTTCTCAGTTCCATTGACTGTTACAACTCTGTGGTCAAAGCAGCCAGAAAAAAATATACTTAGGAACATCTGTATTACAGGTGATCTTAACACTTCACATGCATCGCAAAACCTGTTCCATTCACACATATAACACTGTACTCAAAGCAGCAGCAAGTAGGTTTCTTAGAAAAATCTTTATTACAAGCATTCCCAAACATTTCTGTACATGCAGTGCAGAATGGGTATAGCCTCCATTCACTGATATAGCACTGTTCTCAATGTAGCAAGTGTTAGGGTTCTGAAAAATTTCTTTAAGACAAGTGTATTTAAACACTTCTGTATATGCATTGTTGATGCCTAGAACTGCCACTCACTGATAGAAACTGTTCTCAACTCAGCAAGCAAATTGCAGTTTTAGAAACATCTGTATCATAATTGTTCTTAATCTTATCTTTCTATGCATTGGAGAAAGGTTATAAGCTTCGTTCACTGATATAACACTGTTTTCAATGCTGCAAGCAAGCAGTTCTCAGAGAGGTTTTTATTACCAGTGTTCTAGGTGGTGTGGAGCGTCTCTTTTTCTCTCCCTTTTAATTAACAACTATTTGGATATCCTTAACCAAACAGAGGTGCCTCTGCACATCACATTGTACCTGGACATCCAGGAAGTTCTTACATATCAGATCTCAGTCATGGAATCCAAAGGAGTTGGCAAGTTACCCCCACCCCTATGCCCTGGGATTGGGTAANAAACACTTCTGTATATGCATTGTTGATGCCTAGAACTGCCACTCACTGATAGAAACTGTTCTCAACTCAGCAAGCAAATTGCAGTTTTAGAAACATCTGTATCATAATTGTTCTTAATCTTATCTTTCTATGCATTGGAGAAAGGTTATAAGCTTCGTTCACTGATATAACACTGTTTTCAATGCTGCAAGCAAGCAGTTCTCAGAGAGGTTTTTATTACCAGTGTTCTAGGTGGTGTGGAGCGTCTCTTTTTCTCTCCCTTTTAATTAACAACTATTTGGATATCCTTAACCAAACAGAGGTGCCTCTGCACATCACATTGTACCTGGACATCCAGGAAGTTCTTACATATCAGATCTCAGTCATGGAATCCAAAGGAGTTGGCAAGTTACCCCCACCCCTATGCCCTGGGATTGGGTAAAAAAGGAGCTGGTTAGTACAGAACTAGGTGGTCACCCATGGTCAATAAAGAATTTGAGGAGAGCCCGGGTGGCTCAGATGGTAAAGAATCTGCCTGCAAGGCAGGAGACCCAGTTTTGATCCCTGCGTTGGGAAGATCCCTGGAGAAAGGAATGGCAACCCACTCCAGTATTCTTGCCTGGAGAGTTCCATAGACAGAGGAACCTGGTGGGCTACAGTCCATGGGGTCTCAAAGAGTCAGACATGACTGAGCAACTAAAAAGTCTGCCTAAGGGGAGATCTGTGTCATGCCATCAGTGTGGGGTAGAGTTTGGATGCAGAGGAAAGGGTAGCATTTGCCAAGGGAGCCTCCTTCCCCACGGCAAAGATGTAAAAGGCTGGGCTTCTTGCAGCTGCAGCAGCAGCAATGTCTCAGGCAGAGTAGTTTGAAAGCAGCCTCTTGATGGAGGACAGGTAAAGTGAAAATGGTGAGTGACTGCCTGGCTCCTCCTGCTGGGCAGGTTATGCTTGGAGGACCTTATTTCTCTCCAGCAGCACTGGCTTTTCTGAGGTGGGACCTCCATGATGGGGAAGGGAGGAGAAAGGAAGCACGTGATAACATCTGTGGGCTTTAAACATGCACAGGTCCTGCTGGCTGCTTCAGGACTTCAGCAGGACCACCCACAAGCCTCTGGGGAGTATGCACTGGAAGATCTCCCCCTGGCCCTGCTGGCATCTCAAAGCTCCAAGTGCTAAACCCACCCGTCTCTCCTGCTAGCCTCTGGTCTCAACTCTGCAGCCAGCTCCTCCTGTGTGCTCCCAAGTGTGGCAGTGAGAATAGGTTAGGTCGTCCGAATACTCTCAGAAAGGTGGACCAGGGTCCGTGGACAAGTGAGAATCAACAAACTGGAGCTAGAGTGCCACCTTCTGGAAGACAAAAGAGAGGTTTCGGGCAGCCAGCGTGGTGAGTTAGAGAACAAGAGGAAACACAGGAGGAAGAATTCTACCCCAAGAGAGAACAAGCGTGGAGCAAGTCTACCCCTTATAAACCTAGGATCCCTGGAGAAGCAACACCAAAGAACAGTATCTCATCAAAGATAACCAGCAAAGAGACTTCAAACGCTAAAGCAGCAATACAGAAACACAAAGAACTTTAAAAGTCGAGGAACTACACCATCACCAAAAGATATCAACAATTCTCCAAGAGCTGAGCCCAAAGTCCCAGCACCCTGCAATCTATCTGATAAAGAATTCAAAATAGCAGCACTGAAGAAATTCAATAAGCTACAAAAAGAATTAAAACAGCTCAGTGGGACTTTCCTGGTGGTGCAGTGGATGAGAACCCACTGGCCAATGCAGGGAACATGAGTTTGATCCCTGGTCCAGGAAGATTTCACATGCTGCGGAGCAACTAAGCCTATGTGCCACAGCTACAGAGCTTGCACTATAGAGCCCACAAACCGCAACTACTGAAGCCTGTGAGCCTAGAGTCTGTGCTCCACAAGAGAAGCCTCCACAGTGAGAAGCCCACACACTGCAGTGGAGAGCAGCCCTTGCTCGCTGAAACAGAAAAAGCCTGTGCAAAAGCAACAGACCCAGCACAGCCAAAAAAAGCTCAATATTAGGAAAAAGACACATGAACAAAATGAGTTACTTATGAAAGACATTGAAAATATAAAAAAGGGCCAAACAAAAATTCTGGAGTTGAAGAATTCAGTGAATGAGTTGAAGAATGAAATAACATCTGTAGTAAAGCATAGGGAAGATAGAATAAATGACTTAGAAGAAAGGAATTTTGAAATAAAGAGTTATACCAGAACAAGGATAAAGAATAAAAATGAGGGGAGGGGGGCTTCACTGGTGGATTGGTGGTAAAGAATCCACCTGCCAATGCAGGAGACACAGGTTCAATCGCTGGTGCAGGAAGATTCCACATGCCTCGGAGCCACTAAGCCCGTGCATCATGACTATTGAGACTGTGCCCTAGATCCTAGGATCTGCAACTACTGAGCCCATGTTCTGCAACTACTGAAGCCCTCACGGCCTGGAGCTTGTGCTCCGTAATTAGCGAAAGCCCATGCAGAAACAAAGACCCAGCACAGCCAAAATTAAATTTTTTTTTTTTTAATATGAGGGGAGAGAACCTATATGTTCTATGGGATTCAATCAATAGGGAAAATATTTGAATAATCATGAATCCAGAAATTTGTAGTTTGTGGGTTCTTTTATTGTTTTAAATAAATACTCGCTTACACACCTAATTTCCATATTCGTTTTCTTGAAGGACCGCCTTCCACAAAATGGATAAGCTGGAGGTCCCTGCAAATGCTAGATCCAAATCTTGGGCTTCAATGTTAACCACCCTTTATAAATACAACCCTTCCTCAATTTAAATACAACCTTTCCTCTGACACTCCTACAAAAAACATCTTGGCAATACCAATCAATCGTCATTAAGAAAATACAATCATATTATTTTTATTTATGCTGTCTGTTTTCCGTCTTGCTAGCTAGTCTGCACACCCCATTATGAACCTGCTCATCCATCACTTGTGCATTGAAGAAACAAGTCCTGGATTTGCCACTCCTTCATCGTTCTTCCACAGACCCAGATTTCCTAAGTCCAAGGTTATTAGCTGCCTAGGAGATGCCTGCTATTTGATAATGATTGTGATGATACTCATCCTGGGCTTTAAAAAAGCCCCCCTTCCAAATTCACTTTTGATGTCTCAAACTTCTCCTCTCTTGAGCCTCTATCCAGAGCTAGGAGAGACTGACTCTCCCCAAACCTACTGGGTGTTTTAAAGATCAGTAAAATTGGTCTATCATACATATTGAAATCCAGAAACTGTTGCCAAGGAAATGTGAGTCAGAGCCCCTCAAATTGTTTCTTCACTTGGAATTTCCTACCACTCTAAAGTAACGATTCTTTCAACAGAGGAACCAACCCAAGTGTTTTCCCACTATTGTTTGAGTCTTGGGAGGTCAGGCCCAGGTGTGTAGGAGCCTTTATGACACATCTTGAGGTAGGGGGCAGGCTTGGGCTGCAGTTTTGCTACCTCACTGGGCAGTGGGACAATCAATCGCAGCAGCCTAACCCAATCAGAGAGTAGGCAGGGTGCTCTGAGCAAGCAGCCAAGGGCTGATTCAACAAAGATGCTTAGAATCTTTAGCTGGAAGTCTTTGCCATTCTGAGAACACAAAGCCACCACAGGATTCTGAAGTAGGAGAACCAGCTGCTGTCACAAAGAACCCAACAGTAATTTCCCGGTGTAAATAATATGCTACCATTTCTGTGTATTTTTTCTTAAAGGGACAGAATAACATGTGGCAGAATTCATTTTTGTTTGACTGTGGTTGGACACACAAGACACTAATTTAAACATTATGCTAGTGAAAGAAGCCAGGCACAATTGATCACGCCGTGCTGTGCTTAGTCGCTCAGTTGTGTCCGACTCTCTGCGACCCCATGGACTGTAGCCCATCCGGCAGCTTTGTCCATGGGGATTTTCTGGGTAAGAATACAGGAGCGGGTTGCCATGCCCTCCTCCAGGGAGTTTTCCCAACCCAGGGATCGAACCCAGGCCTCCCGCATTGCAGGCGGATTCTTTATCAGCTGAACTATGGGGGAAGCCCTACAAGAGGCCATACATTGTATGATTCCATTTATATGCAATGTTAGGAGTAGGCAATGTTAATTTATATGCTTATATTGCATGTAAGTTATATGTAATGTTAACTTATATGCTTGTAAAATGTTAATTTATATGCCATGTTAAGAACCATGAACTTCCTGATGTTCAAGCTGGATTTAGAAAAGGCAGAGGAACCAGAGGTCAGCTTGGCAACATCCAGTGGATCATTAAAAAAGCAAGAGAGTTCCAGAAAAACCATCTATTTCTGTTTTATTGATTACACCAAAGCCTTTGAGTNCCTGGTAACTGATAAGCCAACCTGACGTCAATTCCCCCTATAAATGGCAGCCTCTCCCAAGTAGCAAAGTGGCTGCGGTGTCCTGCCTGTCATCTGCTGTATACGGTGGGATATCGCTCCAGGACATTTTGATTCGGTCATGTAAGACCCACTGTCCAGTAAGCTGTTGATGTCTGTCACTTGTTCCTGGGCTCTTTCTATGGTCTTAAGGTTGGGCCAATACAAGACTTGCAGGCCTGCAGGGTGCAACCAGCCAGGAAGCTGAGGAAACTTCTGTTGAGTGCCAAGATGTCGGTAAATAAGGATGGGAAACAGAGGATTGTGGGGGAAATCTTGAGGTGACCATCCACTAACACGTGAGACCTGTAAGTCTAAGTCTCTTTCCAGTTTAAAAGTAACAGCCCTCAGCTCATGGATCTTCTGACTGCCCAGGATGGCTGGTGGATACAGACAAAGCACAAGGACCTGGATTATCTATGTTATCTGTTTGGGTAAGACAAGCCTACCCCCGACCCACCACCCCTGAGCAATTACGGACACGTGCTTTAGGGATATTAACTCAGGGACAGGCTTGTGAACTGGACATGGCCAGTCACCCAGAAGGGTTTGGTTGGGGCCTGAGGCAACGGCAAAATAATAAGAGTATTCTTTGACTTCTGGTCCCAGCTATGGAAGGGGGCAGGCAACGATATGGCAGGATGGGCCAGGTATACGCATCTACAGTGCCTTACAACAGGTGCAAGGCATTACAGAAGGTCTACGCAAGACATTGTGCAACGCAGAAAACCACTGTCAGGGTCTAGAACAGCTGTGTGTGATGTACAGGACCCCCAGGACATCAATAGTGACCAAGGAACCCAGTTTTCTGACCATGAAGCTCAGGAATGTGCTGATAAAAATAATATATGCTGGTATTTTCATCTGCCTTATGACCCCACTGCTGCCAGGCTAATGAAAGGATGAATAGACTGTTTCATAGAGAACAAAACCCTCTTTCAATGTGTGGACAAGGAGGCTAACTCAAGGGTGGCTCAGATGGTAAAGACTCTGCCTGTAATGCAGGAGACCCAGGTTTGACCCTGGGTTGGGACTATCCCCTGGAAAGGGGAATGGCTACCTACCTCTCAGTGAATTGCCTGGAGAATTCCATGGACAGAGGAGCCTGGTGAGCTACAGTCCATGGGGTCACAAAGAGTTGGACACGACTGAGTGACTAACACTCCAGAAACAGTTGTCCCTGTAGCTCGGTCATGTTCACCCAGAGGCAACGAGTCAATACCATCCAAGTTCAACTGTTGCCCACAGAAGGACCATTGCCAGTCATGGATCAGGAGAGCACTTTGCTTTTGCCTTGGCCACAGGACCTACCTCCAGGGGAACACCTTGTAAAATGGCCTGGAACTGACAGGTAAGTCCCCTGTGATTTGGGTCTGCTGCCTGGTAGGGAACAGGATTCACAAGGGGCTTACAGATCTCACCTGTCTTCTACCTGGCCCTACCTGAGCACTCTGACATCATCCTTGTGATCTGTGGTTATACTAGCTGTCCTGAATTCAACACTAGCTGTAGGGACTGGGGATGGGTGGGCAGTATGGTGTTTGCAGGCTGGGACAAAAGCCACAGGCAGGGTGCTGTTATCTCCGGAGGCTGTCACTGCTTGTATTTTGCTCAAGGGTCATGATCTCCTCTGTACTGTGCCTATTAAATGTCTTACAGTTCACCCCTAGTCTGAGCAGAGGGGTCTGTTTGCAGACTGGGTGGGAGGGGTGACCTTGCCGTGAACTGAGTCTCGTTGCTGGGTCAGTGGTGAGGTGCTGTTGTCATCCTCCTCTGGACTTCTGTGCAAAATTGCCCCGACAAGCATCTGCTTCCAAAGTTTGCTCATATCTTCGTGAATCACTATTAATATTTTTAGCGTACTAGGTCTCTTTCTCTTGGTACTATCTAGCTGCTTTTGTCTGTATTGCATTTTGGTATTTGGTTGCAGTGACCCTCTACCTACCTGACCTCAGAGATATTACGGGAGAGGGATGGGCCAAGATTGTAAGAGTCAGGCAAAGTGGAGTGTATGGTCAGGCCACTCAAGATGGCTGTTCTCTTGCTCCCTGTACACTCCCTGATTGACCAGGCCCAGCTTCACTCACAGGACTATCCAATCACCCTAATTATAGAGCTTAATCAGTAACTTTTATGTGCCTGATTATGTGCTTGTCCTTGCCCCAGCCAATGGTTTCCATGGTAACTGATGAGCCAACCTGATGTTCATTCCCCCTATAAATGGCAGCCTCCTTCTCCAGGTAGTGAAAATTATTGCCATGTCTGACCCGCTGCTGGCTGTGCATGGTGGGGAGTTCCTTTAGGACCCTTTGCTTCAGATGAGTGAGGTCCCCTGTCCAATAAGGCACTGGTGTCTGTTGCTAACTCTAGGTTCTTTTTTCAGTCCTGTGGTTGGGCGATTATGAGGCTTGCAGGCCTCGGGAGTACAGCCCAACACTAGGAAACAGGGAAGGGAGGACTGAGCATGACTCCTTAATGGGTACAGAGTTACTTTTTCGGATGGTTTGGAACTGGATAAAGGTGATGGTTGCACAACAATGCAAATGCCCCTCATCCCATGGAACCATACACTTTTAGGTGGTTAAAATGGTAGGGGCTAATTTCAACATCTGTCACCTTCATGACAGCAGACAGAAAAAATGAAGGGAGGTTTTTCATCATGTAGCTGCTTATACTTTTGATTTCTGGAACTTAAAAACCAACTCATCTTTCTCAGCCTGCATGGATGTCACATCGATTTCAATATTTTGACAAGCTATTTAAATATGAGCACCACTTCCCACTCCAGTGTTCTTGCCTGGAGAATTCCACAGACAGAGGAGCCTGGCGGGCTATAGTCCATGAGGTTGCAATGAGCTGGACAGGACCCAGCACAATGTGCAAGGCAGAAGACCTGCCAAGTGGAGCTGCCCTGCAGTCTTTCTTCCCCGCCTCTCTCCCTGGCACACAGAAAAGTAGAGTGGGTTCAGCACTGTCTTTCTGTGAATGCAGATTTCGCCATTGGAGTCCCATGGCTCTTTGTTTTTTCCCCAACTGTCAAGCTGAAGAGAGACCAGCATTCCCTGCCTCTCTTCCTGGGCATCATTCTCTCACCGGACCACCTACCCATCCCCACTCCTTGCCAAGTGTTTTGTTAATTACTTGTGATGGATTCCAGCTTCTCCCACATCCAAAGTACCTAGCCCAAGAAGTCTGCTCTTGAGTGGCTGACAAACCCCTGTCCCCTCCCTCCAACCCTGACAGCCTTCTTCTGAAGGCACTTTCATGGTGGGGGCACCACATGTATACAGCTGGCGGTGGGCTGCCCTTCCTGGTCCTTTGTTCCCCGTGGGCTTTCAGCTCAGCTCAGCCTGGTCCTTCCTTTGAAACTACAGCTTCTTCAAAGAACTGTTTTGTACTCCCTTTTTTCAAGGATGAGGTTACCCACTCTGTAATCCAGGCAAGCATCTCAGTTTTAAGTTTTAAAAGTTTCTCCTGGAAATCTGAGTGGAGTTCCCTGATGTGAACAGGAGTCCAAGGTCCCTGGAGATCTTCAACACCTGTAACATCCTCCCTTGCTCTGTGAGCTGCTGAAAACTAGTCCTCCACCCTAGGGCAGCACAGTAACAAGGCTAGCTAGGCAGGCAGCAGACTAGAGATGGGTTAGCATTGGTTGAGTAAGTCTCTCATGCCCCCAGGTGGAAAGAATGAGATATGGACTGACTACCTCACAAAGAAAGTACCATTAAGAGGGCTCGTGACTCTGGCTGCAGTTCCCTTTCAGGGTACAGGTGGCCACTGCCGTGGGAGATTTCTATTCATGTGAAGAAATCTGTCTTAGGCTCAGGAAGGAGGTACAAGGATTAGGCATTGAACACACTTTCTGACATGCTTTTCTGTAGCTGTGCCCTCTTCTCAGCAACTCTGCCTTCTTGCCTGTTTTCCTCCTACCTCATGCTGAGCCTAAACTTTCTAGATCCTAAGATAAAGAAAGTGAAAGTGAAGTCAGTTGTGTCTGAGTCTTTGCGACCCCGTGGACTGTAGCCTACTAGGCTTCTCCGTCCATGGGATTCTCCAGGCAAAACACTGGAGTGGGTTACCATTTCCTTCTCCAGGGGATCTTCCCAACCCAGGGATCAAACCTGGGTCTCCCGCATTGGAGGCAGAGGCTTTAACTTTATTCCTGGGCCCTGGTTGCAGCCTCTGGATATCTGATCTCCACTGGTACTCGTTCAGTTCAGTCGCTCAGTCATGTCCGACTCTTTGCGACCCCATGGACTGCAACACGCCATGCTTCCTTATTCATCACCACTCCTGGAGCTTTCTCAAACTCACATCCATCGAGTCGGTGATGTTCTTTCTTTCAGAGGCCTCTCTAATCTCCGTAGAAGTGTCCCAAATTACCTTTCTGTGGAGGTCAGTTCTGTTGATCAAGATTCAGCAAAGAGTTCTTGGGGTTTACTTTTTCATGGAAGATACTTTAGCTATGGTTCAGTGTGTTGCTTCTGTTTCTTTACTATAACTCAGCTGTCATCACGTGAAAGCCTCTTTCTCCCCAAGGTGAGAGACTCTCTTTCAGTCACCTGCCTGGGGAGAACACATGGGTCCCAATCCCCTTCTCAGGTTTCATCAGCCCGAGGTGCAGCTCGACTCGTGTTACCTTCTTGCTCATAGTCCTCCTGCAAGGAATGAAGATGATCTGGTTTCCTATCCCCTAAGATGTGGAAACAGAACCCCTGCAACCAACGTTGCAGCCCCCTTTAGTGAAGTGCCTGGGGCTGCAGCCAGCCTTCTGCCCCTCTCCTGAGCTTCCACCCTCTCTCACCCTGGAGTCTTCCAGGTTCAGCCCCTTCCTGCCTCTTGGCCTGGTCTCCCATCATGCTCTTCTGTGCTATCACACTGCGTGGCTAACTTTCCCCAAACGTTCCTTGTTCTCCTCCTTTGTTATTGGGCTCAACCCCAATGCTGCTTCCTCCCAGAATTCTCACACACAAGTGCTCCCTTCTCTGGGGTCCCTTGGCTTCAGGTTGCCTGTCCTAGGACATGAAACTCTCAAGCTGGCATGAACCCTTCCCTTGTAAGTTGTCAGCATCCAGAGGCTGAGTCTTCATCACTGCAGTCTTCCTGGAGCCCAGTACCAGCAGTGTTCACACAGTGCACATGTCTCAAACGTCATTGTTGTTCAGTCACCAAGTTGTGGCCAACTCTTCATGACCCCATGGAATACAGCACAACAGGCTTCCCTGTCCCTCACCATCTCCCAGAGTTGGCCCAAGTTCATGTCCATTGAGTCAATAACGCCATCTCAAACACAGCTAAATACAAACAAATGAATCTTGGACGCATACTGGAACCAGGAAGTTACAGTGAACTTTGGGAAGTGTGTTCTAATTGCCCACTGTGATTTCCAGACTGTAGTTTGGACTTTATGACAGTGGTTTTACCTTTTATCTTGACATGAGTGGGTTCGTGGGGACTGAACAGAAAAGTGCAGCCAGAGGGACCTAGAGCTCAACAGTGGGCTCCCTCACCCAGAACAGGAGTCGGCAAATCTTTGCTGTAAAGGGCCAGATGGTGAATATTTTCAACTTCACGGGTCATACAACTACTGTTGCAATGACTCAGCTCTTGTTGCAGCATGAGATCAACTGTGCCCACTACATCAACGAACATGACTGTTCCCACCAAGCTTTACACAGTCAGTGAACCCCAGATGTGGCCTGCAGGCTGTACACTGCTGACTTAGATGAGGGAACCTGGCCATGTGGCTTAAATTCTGAGTCTGTTTTATCATTTGTTAAAAAAGTTGAATGAAAAGTCCTTGTGTGGAAATGACAAGAGTAAGTGAACTAGGGGAGGTAAAACTCTTAGCACCAGGCCTGCAGCATCTTGCTTGCTTCAGTTCAGTTCAGTTGCTCAGTCGTGTCCGACTCTTTGCGACCCCATGAATTGCAGCATGCGAGGCCTCTCTGACCATCACCATCTCCTGGAGTTCACTCAAACTCACGTCCACCAAGTCGGTGATGCCATCCAGCCATCTCATCCTCTGTCATCTCCTTTTCCTCCTGCCTCCAATCCCTCCCAGCATCAGAGTCTTTTCCAGTGAGTCAACTCTTCGCATGAGGTGGCCAAAGTACTGGAGTTTCAGCTAGTCAATAATAATTCATATGGTTAAATGTCAGCCAAAGAGACTTTCCAATGTTAGCAGATCATTCTCATCCACTTGGAATTAACAAAAGTAACTTCAGATAACTGAACCTATTCCATCCAGGGCAGTGCTGGCCTCAGGCCTGGCTGGATACAGGTTTTGCACAGGTTCTTTCTTCACCTGGAATGTCCTGCCCTCCCTCGCTTGCCTGTGCCTGCAGCGAGTCCTTCTCAACCTCCAGGCTTCAGCATATTCTTTCGGGAAGCCTTCCCCGATTTCTCACTTAGAAAATTTTCTCCCTACACAAACTTTTATTTTTATTTTTTAAAATATTTATTTGGCTGTGCCAGATCTTAGTTGTAGCACACAAGAACTTTTAGTTACGGCATGTGGGATCTAGTTCCCTGCTCAGGGACCGAACCCAGGGCCCCTGTCTTGGGAGCATGAAGTCCTAGCCACTGGACCACCAAGGAAGTCCCTGTCCCATTTTTCAGATTCTACTTGTGGTTTCTTCTGTGAGGAGCTGTGATTGGAGGGTGAGTGCAGCCCTCAGAGAAAGGAGTATCTGGGAAAGGTGTCAGTGGGGAGTGGCCGGTGGGGCGGGAAGCCAGGATGGTTCCAGATGCCCCAGAAGGCGAGGGCAGCTGTAAACGGAGGAGTAAGGCCACTGCTCCATCTTCTCTCTCGCCTCTGTTTCCTCCTGCCTCTGCTTCCTCCTCCCTCTGCAGTTCCTTCCAGTTAGTCCAATGAATGAATGTTTTCATCTTGGACCTCTTGACCAAACACAAAACAAGCTGGAGGTCAGTGGTCATCAATATCAACTAGTAATCACATAGCCCATGACAAAGACTGTTTTCTGGACCAGGTTTAGTAAGGCTGCTTGAACCCTCTGCTCAACTAGACCTCAACCTTCTGGCTTCCCCATCTGTCTTTCCACTGCCCGGTTTTAGCAAGAATCCTAATAAATTCCTCCATAGCTAATCAGATTCCTCATCCCTCACCCTTCATATCTGATCTTGCCAGCCTGCCTTTGGCAAGAATCATCTCAAGTCAAAGTAGTCGAAAACCCCCTCACACCTGATGTTTCCTCTCAGTGATTTTTCATCCACTGACCTGCTCATGGCTATAAATCCCCACTTGCCCACGCTCTGTGCAGAATTGAGTCCTGTTCTGTACTGAGGTCTCTCTTCCCCTTTTGCAACTGTCCTGAATAAAATCTGCTTCTACCACTTTACTGTCCAGCTCTGGTTTTCTTTGATACCCACCCTACTTCCAATATCAAATAGGGCCAATATTTTGAAACAGTCAAGAAGCCCAAATGGGAGAGACAACAGCACTGTATTTTCATTACTGAATTTGTAACACTTACCTCATGCTAGATGCAGCTGAGCATACAAAAACAGATACCATACTTCCTGGCCTTGAGCAACATTTGATGTGGATAATAAAACAAGAGAACCAGTGGGCCAATATTTATTACAAATTATTTTATGTGGCAAATGAAAAAATAACCGTAAGGATTTTTTTTTTTCAGATTTAATATATTTGCCTGCTTTACCAACTAAGGTGATGGAGTGATAGAAACAGTGGTAGAAAATGGAGTTTGCCTCCATCTCACAGATTCCAAAATAGTTAAAGCTCACAAAGGCAAGTAGGGAGCAGGAACAAACCGAGAGAGACACTGACAGAAGCAAGACTCTAACACCAACTTAGAAGATGCAACAGGGCCACCAGTGAAACGAAAGAGCAGCTTCCTGGGACTCCACTCTGCCTCAAGGTCAGCAGACAGGACTGGACATGAGTCCAGAGGAGCCAAGGGTTGCAGCTACAAACAGGCGTGGCTCCCCTGGCCTCCTCCTCCTGGGTCTCCAGTCTCCTCTCCAGGCAGCTTTCCTAGTTCTCTACCCAAAGCAGAAAGCTAACCATGCACACCTTTGGCCCCCTGCTTTAAGTAACATCTTTCGGTGCCTCTGCACAGCCTGACAACTCCCCAGCCCTTCACTTGGTCTACAGGGACCCCACCATCAGATCTGCTTCCTTGGGACTCCCACTTCCAGACCCAGTGCCCCAGAGCACTGGCCAGGCAGGCTGTTCCTCATTCCCTTCTGTTCACCCTGCTCCTGGCCACAATGCCCTCTCCTCTGACCTTCACATGGTTGACCTCTTCATCATCAGGTCCTGGCATGGACATCTTCCCCGAACCCTTCTCCAGATGGCCAGGAGCACTCTGGACCTCTGGCAATGACTAGTTTATGTGACTTGCTTCCCTCTGGATATTTGAGTTTTTGAAGGCAATGGCTACATCTTACTCATTTTTGGGATCCCCAGCACTAAGCATGATCACCCAGTTTGGCGGGGCAGGGGTGGGGGGCGCGTGGGTGGAAAGAAGGCTTTCCTGGTGGCTCAGGTGGTAAAGAATCTGCCTGCAATGTGGGAGACCTGGGTTTGATCCCTGGGTTAGGAAGATCTCCTGGAGGAGAGCATGGCAACCCACTCCAGTGATCTTGCCTGGAAAATTCCATGAATACAGGAGCCTGGTGGGCTACAGTCTATGGGGTCTCAAAGAGTCAGACACGACTGAGTGACTAAGACTTTTCCAAGGCAGGGAAGAGGGTTCAAGGCGCTGTTTCTTGGTGATTTAGTGTATGAGTGGGGTTTAAAGGCTGGTTCTGCTGTTTACTATTTGGGTGACTTCAAATAAGGTTTTCGAAGATACTAAGGAAAACACATCTGGTAACACTCATCTGGCAGGGCCATTGGGAAGCCTGAGTGAAACCAGGCATCTTAAAGCATTTAGTGCTGCTCAACCAAGGTTGGCTGCTTGTTTTTTTCATTCCCATGGGAGCCCCCACTGGAGGCCCCAACATAGCTGGTGACAATAAGCAAATCCTGTTTACCCAAGACATGTTTAATGGTAAGAATAGAGAGAAAGGTCAACTCTCGATAAAGATCAGGCTCCGGTTTTGCTGAGCAGAGCAGCACTGCCCCTTCCCCTCACTGCTTCGAGGAGCAGTGTTTCTGGATCTCTCCTGCGAGCCACAGACAGTGCAGGATGCGTTTCTTCTCGGCAGCCAGCTCCTCTTCCGAGAACTGGCCCAGGAGTTTCTGGACAAATATATTCTGATCTTTCAGGAAAATATTCTTATTGATGCCTACGTTGGGCATATTCTCCAGGGACCCAGATCTGAAATGGAAGCTTAAACGTCTGTTTCGCTTTAGGCCAGGTGCTTTTTCTTCAATCCAGGTCAGCGGGCTGCGGAGGCGAGAGGCACAGTGTTAAATTCACTGAGGGCACATGGATGCTTGCTGGCATCTGAGCACCCCCTGCTAGATCCTCCTGTGAGCCCATCTCTCCTGCAGCTGCTGCATCCCAACCTCCACCAGCCTCCCAGAGGCCACAGTGACTGTTGGCAACTCTACTGACCAACGGTCCTTTTATTCAGTTTTGACAGGGGAATCTGTGCAATGATTTTGGTGTGAATATCAGTTCATTATTGAGGACTTTCTACCCTGAGCCCTGAGGATGCAGACCTGAGGTTCTGGAGCAAACTNATTCTATTGACCAACGGTCCTTTTATTCAGTTTTGACAGGGGAATCTGTGCAATAATTTTGGTGTGAATATCAGTTCATTATTCAGGACTTTCTACCCTGAGCCCTGAGGATGCAGACCTGAGGTTCTGGAGGAAACTGCTGTTTCCAAGTGTACGTGCCTTTTTATGGGAAAGAATTCTTAGAGTGCGTTCATCACATTTCAAAGAGGTCTGTGATCCCNACTCTACTGACCAACGGTCCTTTTATTCAGTTTTGACAGGGGAATCTGTGCAATGATTTTGGTGTGAATATCAGTTCATTATTGAGGACTTTCTACCCTGAGCCCTGAGGATGCAGACCTGAGGTTCTGGAGCAAACTGCTGTTTCCAAGTGTATGTGCCTTTTTATGGGAAAGAATTCTTAGAGTGCGTTCATCACATTTCAAAGAGGTCTGTGATCCCCCCCACATGCCAGAAAAGACTAGACGCTCTCTGCCTGCTTGCAAAGCATTTGTTTCCATTTCTTCACATGTGCCCCCCAGGTCAAGGCCAAGGTCAGCACTCACAAAAATCTCCAGTCCTAATGGGACATACCCCACTTCCCTAAAGTTTCTCCTTTCTCTGTTTCTGATNCAAAGACTGTTTTCTGGACCAGGTTTAGTAAGGCTGCTTGAACCCTCTGCTCAACTAGACCTCAACCTTCTGGCTTCCCCATCTGTCTTTCCACTGCCCGGTTTTAGCAAGAATCCTAATAAATTCCTCCATAGCTAATCAGATTCCTCATCCCTCACCCTTCATATCTGATCTTGCCAGCCTGCCTTTGGCAAGAATCATCTCAAGTCAAAGTAGTCGAAAACCCCCTCACACCTGATGTTTCCTCTCAGTGATTTTTCATCCACTGACCTGCTCATGGCTATAAATCCCCACTTGCCCACGCTCTGTGCAGAATTGAGTCCTGTTCTGTACTGAGGTCTCTCTTCCCCTTTTGCAACTGTCCTGAATAAAATCTGCTTCTACCACTTTACTGTCCAGCTCTGGTTTTCTTTGATACCCACCCTACTTCCAATATCAAATAGGGCCAATATTTTGAAACAGTCAAGAAGCCCAAATGGGAGAGACTACAGCACTGTATTTTCATTACTGAATTTGTAACACTTACCTCATGCTAGATGCAGCTGAGCATACAAAAACAGATACCATACTTCCTGGCCTTGAGCAACATTTGATGTGGATAATAAAACAAGAGAACCAGTGGGCCAATATTTATTACAAATTATTTTATGTGGCAAATGAAAAAATAACCGTAAGGATTTTTTTTTTCAGATTTAATATATTTGCCTGCTTTACCAACTAAGGTGATGGAGTGATAGAAACAGTGGTAGAAAATGGAGTTTGCTTCCATCTCACAGATTCCAAAATAGTTAAAGCTCACAAAGGCAAGTAGGGAGCAGGAACAAACCGAGAGAGACACTGACAGAAGCAAGACTCTAACACCAACTTAGAAGATGCAACAGGGCCACCAGTGAAACGAAAGAGCAGCTTCCTGGGACTCCACTCTGCCTCAAGGTCAGCAGACAGGACTGGACATGAGTCCAGAGGAGCCAAGGGTTGCAGCTACAAACACGCGTGGCTCCCCTGGCCTCCTCCTCCTGGGTCTCCAGTCTCCTCTCAAGGCAGCTTTCCTAGTTCTCTACCCAAAGCAGAAAGCTAACCATGCACACCTTTGGCCCCCTGCTTTAAGTAACATCTTTCGGTGCCTCTGCACAGCCTGATAACTCCCCAGCCCTTCACTTGGTCTACAGGGCCCCCACCATCAGATCTGCTTCCTTGGGACTCCCACTTCCAGACCCAGTGCCCCAGAGCACCGGCCAGGCTGTTCCTCATTCCCTTCTGTTCACCCTGCTCCTGGCCACAATGCCCTCTCCTCTGACCTTCACATGGTTGACCTCTTCATCATCAGGTCCTGGCATGGACATCTTCCCCGAACCCTTCTCCAGATGGCCAGGAGCACTCTGGACCTCTGGCAATGACTAGTTTATGTGACTTGCTTCCCTCTGGATATTTGAGTTTTTGAAGGCAATGGCTACATCTTACTCATTTTTGGGATCCCCAGCACTAAGCATGATCACCCAGTTTGGCGGGGCAGGGGTGGGGGGCGCGTGGGTGGAAAGAAGGCTTTCCTGGTGGCTCAGGTGGTAAAGAATCTGCCTGCAATGTGGGAGACCTGGGTTTGATCCCTGGGTTAGGAAGATCTCCTGGAGGAGAGCATGGCAACCCACTCCAGTGATCTTGCCTGGAAAATTCCATGAATACAGGAGCCTGGTGGGCTACAGTCTATGGGGTCTCAAAGAGTCAGACACGACTGAGTGACTAAGACTTTTCCAAGGCAGGGAAGAGGGTTCAAGGTACTGTTTCTTGGTGATTTAGTGTATGAGTGGGGTTTAAAGGCTGGTTCTGCTGTTTACTATTTGGGTGACTTCAAATAAGGTTTTCGAAGATACTAAGGAAAACACATCTGGTAACACTCATCTGGCAGGGCCATTGGGAAGCCTGAGTGAAACCAGGCATCTTAAAGCATTTAGTGCTGCTCAACCAAGGTTGGCTGCTTGTTTTTTTCATTCCCATGGGAGCCCCCACTGGAGGCCCCAACATAGCTGGTGACAATAAGCAAATCCTGTTTACCCAAGACATGTTTAATGGTAAGAATAGAGAGAAAGGTCAACTCTCGATAAAGATTAGGCTCCGGTTTTGCTGAGCAGAGCAGCACTGCCCCTTCCCCTCACTGCTTCGAGGAGCAGTGTTTCTGGATCTCTCCTGCGAGCCACAGACAGTGCAGGATGCGTTTCTTCTCGGCAGCCAGCTCCTCTTCCGAGAACTGGCCCAGGAGTTTCTGGACAAATATATTCTGATCTTTCAGGAAAATATTCTTATTGATGCCTACGTTGGGCATATTCTCCAGGGACCCAGATCTGAAATGGAAGCTTAAACGTCTGTTTCGCTTTAGGCCAGGTGCTTTTTCTTCAATCCAGGTCAGCGGGCTGCGGAGGCGAGAGGCACAGTGTTAAATTCACTGAGGGCACATGGATGCTTGCTGGCATCTGAGCACCCCCTGCTAGATCCTCCTGTGAGCCCATCTCTCCTGCAGCTGCTGCATCCCAACCTCCACCAGCCTCCCAGAGGCCACAGTGACTGTTGGCAATTCTATTGACCAACGGTCCTTTTATTCAGTTTTGACAGGGGAATCTGTGCAATGATTTTGGTGTGAATATCAGTTCATTATTCAGGACTTTCTACCCTGAGCCCTGAGGATGCAGACCTGAGGTTCTGGAGCAAACTGCTGTTTCCAAGTGTATGTGCCTTTTTATGGGAAAGAATTCTTAGAGTGCGTTCATCACATTTCAAAGAGGTCTGTGATCCCCCCCACATGCCAGAAAAGACTAGACGCTCTCTGCCTGCTTGCAAAGCATTTGTTTCCATTTCTTCACATGTGCCCCCCAGGTCAAGGCCAAGGTCAGCACTCACAAAAATCTCCAGTCCTAATGGGACATACCCCACTTCCCTAAAGTTTCTCCTTTCTCTGGGTTTATCTCTTCTGTCTTTATAGTAGATAATAACTGTGTTACCTGCTTAATCAGAAACAAAGAAGCCTAATTAGGCCTTTGATCTAAAGAAGGTTCACTGAGTAATATGACAGCAAAAATACAAAATCTGCTTTAAAACGTATTCTAAAAACCATACAGCATTGATTTAAAGACTTTTACAAGAAAAAGAAAAAAAATCCATAATTCTTTTGTCTAAATAAAAACCTCTTCAATTTGAGACAATCCTTTCAAGTATTTGTCTATAGTCAAGGCTATGGTTTTCCCAGTGCTCATGTATGGATTGAGAGTTGGACTGTGAAGAAGGCTGAGCGCCGAAGAATTGATGCTTTTGAACTGTGGTGTTGGAGAAGACTCTTGAGAGTCCCTTGGACTGCAAGGAGATCCAACCAGTCCATTCTGGAGATCAGCCCTGGGTATTCTTTGGAAGGAATGATGCTGAAGCTGAAACTCCAGTGCTTTGGCTACCTCATGTGAAGAGTTGACTCACTGGAAAAGACTCTGATGCTGGAAGGGCTTGGGGGCAGGAGGAGAAGGGGACGACCGAGGATGAGATGGCTGGATGGCATCAGGGACTCGATGGACGTGAGTCTGAGTGAACTCCAGGAGTTGGTGATGGACAGGGAGGCCTGGCGTGCTGCTATTCATGGGGTTGCAAAGAGTTGGACACGACTGAGTGACTGAACTGAACTGATGTGGCATATAAACCCTAAAGTATAACTAATTGTTGACTTTATTTAAAAATATCATCCTACAGATACTGCTATGATGATTATTTTCATCTGCATATCATGGACAACTGATTATATAATTCATTTACTATTCTACTGCCAAATATTCAACCTCTTTCCAATTTTAATTTAATATGGATAGCCTGCATTCAAACTTTTCACACATATACACATAAGTTTTCCTTCCTTCTTCTGGGAACAAAGTTTCAGGAAGTCTTAAGAGGACTTGCTCTGGCTACTTCTCTTTGCCTTCCCATCCTTACTTCTCCTACAGGGTTGAGTCAGGGTCAAGGACAAGGCAATC
The DNA here is from genome assembly GCA_006410735.1 of Raphicerus campestris. Classification (NCBI taxonomy): domain Eukaryota; kingdom Metazoa; phylum Chordata; class Mammalia; order Artiodactyla; family Bovidae; genus Raphicerus; species Raphicerus campestris. The sequence continues at coordinate 1,368 of SJYW01002045.1, read as the reverse complement.
TGGTTGAACGGCTGTGATATGAACAGGGAAAGGGTTCAATCCTGAGCAGGCATCAGGGTCTTGTCTCCCGTTACCATTCCTCAGATTCCTTCCCCCTTCCCCCTAGGGGCCAGTCAGGCAGGCCCAGGACGGGCAGTTTAGACCAGTGTTGCTAACGGACAAAGAGGAACTACTTTTTGTTTGTTCTCTATCTCTAGAGGGATGGGACATAATAAAGCTAAATATACAGGTATGGGGGGACTTCCCTAGTTGCCCAGTGGTTAAGACTCTGTACTTCCAATGCAGGGGGCATGGGTTCGACCCCTGGTTGGGAAACTTGGGGAACTAAAATCCTACATGCTGTGCAGCATGGCCAAAAAACAAACAGATATAAGGTGTGAGGTTGCAAGAAAGGGGCCCAAATGGACCACTTAAAATTCTTTTGAGCACTGCAGAAAGCTCAGGGTAGACGAACCCTCCCTTCAGCTTACCAAGACCTACACTAGAGAGTGAGTAAAATGTTTAAGAGAAAAATATGTGAAGTACACAAAGAAGGAACCATGCCAACACCCACACATGCAGAGAAACATCAAGAGAGATGTGGACAGAGAAACTTCCTCCTTTTGTGGTCCCACCCGCTCAAAACTTGGTTATGCTGTTTCCTGTTCATATATGTGTGTGTGTGTGTNTACTTCTCCTACAGGGTTGAGTCAGGGTCAAGGACAAGGCAATCTGGTTGAACGGCTGTGATATGAACAGGGAAAGGGTTCAATCCTGAGCAGGCATCAGGGTCTTGTCTCCCGTTACCATTCCTCAGATTCCTTCCCCCTTCCCCCTAGGGGCCAGTCAGGCAGGCCCAGGATGGGCAGTTTAGACCAGTGTTGCTAACGGACAAAGAGGAACTACCTTTTGTTTGTTCTCTATCTCTAGAGGGATGGGACATAATAAAGCTAAATATACAGGTATGGGGGGACTTCCCTAGTTGCCCAGTGGTTAAGACTCTGTACTTCCAATGCAGGGGGCACGGGTTCGACCCCTGGTTGGGAAACTTGGGGAACTAAAATCCTACATGCTGTGCAGCATGGCCAAAAAACAAACAAACAGATATAAGGTGTGAGGTTGCAAGAAAGGGGCCCAAATGGACCACTTAAGATTCTTTTGAGCACTGCGAAAGCTCAGGGTAGACGAACCCTCCCTTCAGCTTACCAAGACCTACACTAGAGAGTGAGTAAAATGTTTAAGAGAAAAATATGTGAAGTACACAAAGAAGGAACCATGCCAACACCCACACATGCAGAGAAACATCAAGAGAGATGTGGACAGAGAAACTTCCTCCTTTTGTGGTCCCACCCGCTCAAAACTTGGTTATGCTGTTTCCTGTTCATATAT
>SJYW01002040.1:19831-37933 GCA_006410735.1 Raphicerus campestris | reverse complement strand
CATAGTCAATAAAGCAGAAATAGATGTTTTTCTGGAACTCTCTTGCTTTTTCCATGATCCAGTGGATGTTGGCAATTTGATCTCTGGTTCCTCTGCCTTTTCCAAAACCAGCTTGAACATCTGGAAGTTCACAGTTCATGTATTACTGAAACCTGTCTTGGAGAATTTTGAGCATTACTTTACTAGCATATGAGATGAGTGCAAATGTGAGGTAGTTTGAGCATTCTTTGCCATGACCTTGCTTTGGGATTGGAATGAAAGCTGACCTTTTCCAGTCCTGTGGCCACTGCTGAGTTTTCCAAATTTGCTGGCATATTGAGTGCAGCACTTTGACAGCATCATCTTTCAGGATTTGAAACAGCTGAACTGGAATTCCATCACCTCCACTAGCTTTGTTCATAGTGATGCTTTCTAAGGCCCACTTGCCCTCACATTCCAAGATGTCTGGCTCTAGATTAGTGATAACATCATCATGATTATCTGGGTCTTGAAGATCTTTTTTGTACAGTTCTTCCGTGTATTCTTGTCACCTCTTCTTAATATCTTCTGCTTCTGTTAGGTCCAGACCATTTCTGTCCTTTATCGAGCCCCTCTTTGCATGAAATGTTCCCTTGCTATCTCTAATTTTCTTGAAGAGATCTCTAGGCAGATGATGAAGAGTAAAAGAAAAAGTTTACTGAAAGGAAAAGTACATGTGGCAAGGCACATGGGCAACCTCAGAGAGAGAGAGGTTTACACTTTGGGAAGTGTAAACTCTTTACAAAAGGGCGGTTTTCCAGCTCTTCATCTTCCCTCAGGCCAATCACCTTGTTTATTCGCCCTGGCTGATTTGCCTCAGGACCCTCCGTGGAGTGTGCATGCACACCTTAGCCAAGTTGGATCTCAAAGTGAAGGCTTCTGGAAGGAGCAAGACTCATTAAGGCCTGGAATTATCCTGTGAGTTTTGACTCCACGCAGCCTTTCTGGGCATGTGTAGTGTCTCCCTTATCAAACAAGGTTTTTTCCTTTCTTTGTCCTTGCCATAATTATTCCCTGAGATTAGAGAGTGACTGTGTATTTACCCTGTTTTTGTTGGGTGTAAATTCCTCAACTGGAGCCCACATATCTCTTATCTCAGGGAATGGAAAGGGGAAGATGACAACATTCAAGACATTTAACATGGAGCCCATCAGTCCCCTACCAGAAAATTACATTTTATTAGGGAGAAAGAAAGTAGGTCTGACTTACAGGTGGCTGTCTCTTAATAAAGAAAATGATTTAATTGGAAAAAAAAGTTTTTATGCAATGTGGACCTTCAAGAAAAGAGGTCCCAAAAGGCAAAGTCTTTATATGATCTGTAACAATCTGTCATTTGACTCCTGTCAATATTGTTGCTTGACCATGGGAAGCATGTGATGAGGTGTTTCAAAGGGATCTGTTTCCTCTTTGTCCCCCTTCTGTGCTGGATTCCATCTGATGCCTGCTTTTTGGTCCATGTAGAACAGCACTGACATGTCCAGAGATTATTTCAGACCCAGCCTGGNTCATGAGGTGTTTCAAAGGGATCTAGTTCCTCTTTTTCCCCCTTTTGTGCTGGATTCCATCTCATGCCTGCTTTTTGGTCCATGTAGAACAGCACTGACATGTCCAGAGATTATTTCAGACCCAGCCTGGTTCTCTTCCTATTTGCTGCACTTGGGAGACCTCACTGGAAGAAGGGAAAGACTGGCAGCTCTTTGATTGCATTTGGTGTCTCAGATCCTACACAGAGCTACCTTCAACCTGTCTTCCTGTTCAGAGCCCTCAGTTGTTTTTGTTGTTACTACTTTTGCCACAACCCTCAGGGGAGTGTGTAACAGGAATGTGGTTTGGATCTTCTGTGATTGTAATTCAGGAAACCTGTAAGGACAGTGCACATTGAGGTCCTCTCTTGGACAGGACCTGAATCGATATCTTGTTGATGCCTTGGAAACGATTTCCAGGAGGGATGGCTGAGTAACACAATTACACAGGTCAGTTCTTGTGTCTGATCTGAAGTTTCCTTTTTACACTCCTGGAGTTCATTGTAACTTTTTGTCCTCCATTCTGCCCAAGTGGGCCCTGGTGGTTCAGAGTGTGTATGAATCTGTAAGTCTTGGTTTCAGTCCTGCTTTTGCTCATTTACTTTCATGTTCCCTGGAGTTGTGTACAGGAACCCTGTGAATCCACTACCTTTATTTGGTTGCATAGAATGTTGCCTGTTTTACAGAAAAAGTCAGAAGTTACTTTTTTTTCTCTTGCTGTCCCACGTGGCAGGTGGTATCTTAGTTCCCCATTCCTGGACAGAAACTGTGCCCCCTCCAGGGTATGTGCGTAGTCCTAACGATTGGACCACCAGGGAATTTGCCTCAAAGATTACTTTTGTTTAAAGAATATATTTGCTTCCTGTCTTGCTTATGGTGACATCTCTTTGTCTACTTTACATCCTGTATGTTTTTATTTTACTTTTCATTTTTATGAGTGTTGTCTCTGACTCTGGTTAATAAGTTTTCAAATAATGTTGGTTTTCTTCATACCAATACATTACATTTTAAAAATGTTTTTATTTTTGGTTGCGCTGGGTCTTTGTTGCTTCAGGAGCTTTTCGTTACTCGTGGCAAGCAAGGGCTACTCTCTACTTGCAGTGCAAGGACTTCTCATTCTAATGCCTTCTCTTGTTACCGTGTGTGGGCTCTATGCCTGTGCACTGTAGTTGTGACTCCCGAACATGGAGCACGAAGTTGTGGCCTACAGGCTTAGTTACTCCAAGGTATGTGGGAACTTCCCAGATGAGGGATGGAACCCTTGTGCCCTGTGTTAATTACCAGGTGGATTCTTTACCTCTGAGCCAGAAGGGAGGCCCTAAAGCTTGTTTCTTGATATGTATCTTGGAACCAATGAACTAAGTTAAAGTTACTGTATAGATAGGGAATTGCTCAACTGAATGACTGTTCTTTAAGTAGACAATGTTTCATTTATTAACATTTTTAATTTAAAGATGGTCTTTATGTATTACACAATGTAACCAACATGAACTACTTGTCAATATCATAAAATGCCTATACGTCTATCTACTGATAGATTTATAAGAGGTATTTAGAAAAGTTTTTTTTTTTTTTTCCCATTATTGTTGGGAATTTCCTGAACAGTTGTCAACTGCTATTTATGTTTTCCATTATTCGTTATAGTGCTTCTTTGGGATTATTTACCATTGCAGTGTATTGCCTGTTAATGAATGCTAGTTCAGTTGATCGTCCTATCTGATTCTTTGTGATCTCATGGACAGTAGCCTGCTAAGCTCCTTATCCATGGAATTCTTTTCAGGCAAGAAAGTTTCTTGGGTGCCATTTTTCCCTCCAAGGGATCTTACCTACCAAGGGACTGAAGCTCCCTATCCTATGTCTCCTGCATTGGCAGGCTAATTCTTTACAACCAAATCACCTACATAGCCCTGTCTGTTCTTTACCATTTACTTATGTGTAAGTATGCATAATGTGTGTACAATATGCTATATTTTCTCCTCAGTTATGAGACAGCAGTGTGTTTACTACCAAGTAGAATGAGTTCAGAAGTCATGGTGTGAAAATACCCTTTTCTTTGAGAGCTGACATGAGTTTGGAAAAAATTAATATGTTCTGACTGTATCTTTGAAGCTAGGCTACCCTAAAATTAATTTGGATTACATGTGATTCCTCTTTCATTTTTAAACAGTTCTATTTGTTTAGCATTTCAAATATTTTTAAGATCAGCATTGGGAAGATGCATAATTCTGTTCAGCATGGATATGCCTTTTAGTATAATACCATGTATTCAGCATGAAACAATTTATTTGTGAATTGTAATTGATAGAATGCATTTGGTTTTTATATTTCATAGATGTGTCTCATATACGTATGATCAAGAAATTACAGGCAAAGGAAACAGCGGTAAAGAAGAAATTGTTCAGAGTGGTGTTTGGAAGAGCTGAAAGCCATGCAATCAAAGATGTTTTCCTCAGAAAGATACAGGAAAATATGCATGATTTTGAGTGTCTCTGGACAGATGATGAAAGAAATGACAGAGGAACCTCTATATCCCATAACAAAAATCTCACCAATAGAAGAGATCATGATAGTAGAAGTGATGCAGGAAGTAAGCCTGTTGAAAGGCATGGATCAAGCTTTCAGGATCAGTTGCAGATACTTGAATCTGAAGGGACAGTTTCTGAATGTAGTCCGGTTGTGGCGAATATCAACAGTAGTGCCTCAGCTCTACCACCTCAGAGAACTCGTAGTGTCCGTAAAGGCAATTCTCATAAACAAGAGCATGCTGTTATACATCCCTCAGAACTGGTACCAGACCAGGAAGCACACAAGAAAAACACTTAGGGTTGTAATGAGTGTAACATAAGTTTTCTTCAGCACTCAGAACTCACTAGACATCAAAGAATCCATACAAGAAGAAAAGCTATAAATGTAACATATGTTATAAGGCATTTAATGATAAATTGTCCCTTATAGTTCATCAGAGAAATCACACTGGAGAGAAACCATATAAATGTGATGTGTGTGGAAAGGCCTTTAGTCGAAAAGCAAGGTGTACAGTTCATCAGACCTTTTATACTGGAGAGAAACCATATACATCTGAAGTATGTGGCCATGGCTATACTCAAAAGTCAATATTTTTAATTCACCGGAGAATTTATACCATATAAATGTGATGTATGTGGCTATACTCGAAAGTCAATACTTGTAATTCATTGGAGATTTCATACTGGAGAAAATCCATATAAATGTGATCTATGTGGCAAGGCCTTTAGTCTAAATTCATGGCTTGTAGTTCATTGGAGAGTATATACTGGAGAGAAACCATAGAAATGTGATGTGTGTGGCAGGCCTTTAGTGTAAATTCAAGGCTGGTAGTTCATCGAGAGTTCCTACTGGAGAGAAACCATGTAAATGTGATGTATATGGACAGGCCTTTAGTTGAAATTCAGTCCTTGTAATTCATCAGAGAATTCATACTGGAGAGAAAGCTTACAAGTATAACAATTAGGACAAACATTTTAGTGCACAGTCATCCTTAAATTGCCATCAGGCAGTTCATACAGGAGGAAAAGTGTAGAAAGGTAATTTATGTGGCAAAGTCTTCAGTTGCAGGTCTTTGCAGTTCATTGGAAGCATATTGGAGAGAAACCATATAAATAACGATGTATGTTGCAAGGCCTTCAGTCAAATGGGAAACGTTGCATTTCATCAGAGAATTCATACTGGAGAGAAACTGTGTGAATGTGCTATGTGTGGCTGATGCTTTACTGGAAACCCACAGCTTGGAATTCATCAGAGAATTCATACTGGGGAGAAACCATATAAATGTGATCTCAGTGGCAAGGCCTTTAAATGCAAACCTTGCGGTTCGTTGGAGAATTCATACTGGAGAGAAACTTTACAAATGTAACCATTCTGAAAAAGTTTTACTGCACAGTTAGCCTCACCATCATGCAGTTCATACAGGAGAGGCAGCATAGAGATGTGATGTATGTGGGCAGTGCTTGAAATGACCATCTAAGAAATCAGATAATTCACAGTGGAGAAAAATGTTACAAATACAAAAATTATGAGAAAAATTTTAGTGCAGATGTAATGAGTGTAGCAAATCTTTCAGTCAGAGTCCAGGCCTTGTAATTAATCAAAGAATTCATACTGTATAGAAACCATACAAATGAAAGAAATATGGTAAAGCTTCTAGTGCATGCTCAGCCTCAGCTGACTGTTGGGCAGTTCATACAGGAGGGAAACCACATAAATGGAATTTTCCAGGCAAGAGTACTGGAGTGGGTTGCTATTTCCTTCTCCAGGGCATTTCCCAACCCAGGGATCGAAGTGAGGTCTTTCACATTGTAGACAGAAAATTTACCATCTGAGCCACCAGGGAAGTCCTCTAAAATAAAGTATAAAACTGCCAAAGTATAAATTATTTACTGAATCCTCAGTTTAAGACACCACCTAAAGGTCGTGCCATATTCTCTACACTGGTAAGATTCTCTCTAGTATGGATCATCTGATCGCTAGTGCAATATGAGCCCCAAGTAAAGGTTTTACACACTCATGTCACTTGTAAGCTTTCTCTCCAGAATGACTCCTTTACTGAATCCTGACTTAGGATTGTTGTCTAAAAGCCCTGACACACTCATTACATTAATATAGTTTCTATCCACTGTGAATATTCTCAAGAAGCCTAAGGTGTAAACACCTGACAAAAGCCTGGACATGCTGACTGCATTCGGATGGTCTCTCTGGTCCGTCACCTGATGTCTTTTGAGGCCTGAATGCCACCTGAAGGATTTCCCACACTGTTACATTTGTGTCTCTGCATTATGAATTCTCTGCTGATGGGAAAGGTGAGACCTGTTATTGAAGCCCTGGCCACACACATTATATTTACATGATTTCCTCCAATCTTGGGACGGACTGTGCTCCAAATGTATGGATTCTCACAAGTATGAATTTTCTCATGTTTTGTAAATATTGAATGTCTTCCAAAAGACTACCACGTGCACTATGTGGGTAAGATTTCCATTCAGATTTAATTACGTGATGGTTAGTTACGTCTGAACACAGAACCAAAGCTTTGCCCCACCTACCACATTCGTGAGGTGAGGTTTCCTGTAGTTTGACTTTTCTGAGGGTCAAAAGGGTTCTTGAAAATATTCACAATGGATAGAAACTATATCAGTGTAATGAGGGTGTCAGGGCTTTTAGGCAACAATCCTGTCAGGATTCAGTAAAGAAGTCATTCTGGAGAGAAAGCTTACAAATGACATGAGTGTGTAAAACCTTTACTTGGGGCTCACATTGCCCTAGCCATCAGATGATCCATACTAGAGAGAACCTTACCAGTGTACAGAATATGGCACGACCTTTAGGTACTGCCTTAAGCTCAGGATTCACCAAATACTTTACACTTTGGCAGTTTTATACTTTATGCTTTATGGAAGTTTTCACAGTTACTGCTCACTCTTTAGGTGTGTAAGAATATATATCCTGGAGTTAAGCCACACAAATGTAACATTTGTGGGAAGGACTTTACCAAACATCCAAATTCAGGAAGATTCTGGAGCAATGATCAAATGCAATGGGAGTGGGAAAAATTTCACCTTGAGTTGAAGTGTTAGACAAGACTCCATAGTGAAGAGGAGTCTTGGAAATGGACGGGCAAAGGCTTTCTGGAAGGTTCAGAGTACGCTGCTGCTGCTGCTGCTGCTAAGTCACTTCATTCGTGTCCAACTCTGTGCGGCCCTGTAGATGGCAGACCACCAGGCATCCCCATCCCTGGGATTCTCCAGGCAAGAACAGTGGAGTGGGTTGCCATTTCCTTCTCTAATGCATGAAAGTGCAAAGTGAAAGCGAAGTCGCTCAGTCGTGTCTGACTCTTAGTGACCCCATGGACTGCAGCCCACCAGGCTCCTCCGTCCATGGATTTTCCAGGCAAGAGTACTGGAGTGGAGTGTAGACTTCAGAATATATGTCTTTCTGAGAACTCACACAAAAACAATGTGCACACTGAAGCTTTACCTCAAAGATCAAAACTGTGGAACGTGGGAGGATATATATGGAAAGCAAACTTGGACAGGTAATGAATATTGTGCAGTCTGTTCCATGAAATATTCACACTATGGGCAAAATGAAGTGATTCATGTGTGTCAGAAACTACACTATACTGAATTTGGAAACATGTTTAAGAAAACAATATTTCCTCATGATCCCCCCCCACCCCAAGTTCATATTGGAGGGAATCCTTACAATTGTAATGAATTTGGCCATCTTTTATGACAGTTCTTACAGCAGATCACAGAAGAGAGAATTCATGTGAGGAATAAATAAATCTTCAGAAAGACAAATGTTGACACTTGCAGCCTATATCCTCCGTGTGGGGACCCTTGACTTTCCTGCGTGTTACCCTCTCAGTATGATAATTTCCAGGCCCATTCACTTTGGTGTTTAATTTTGTTTTCCAACAATGTTGTGCTTTTCTTGGATAATTCCGTTTAGTTTGTGTTTACTACTTCATATGGGCTAAATCCTCAGTACATCTACTCTTGGAATTCCATGAAGACTTTCCCCCAGGTGTCTGGGCGAAACCATTTTAAGGTAAGACCACATTTATCCACATACGAGTTTTCTGTCTGCATGTGGAATGTGAACAATTCACATCCGGCTTTTTTCTCAGAGCACAGAAAACAACTGACTGCTTTTTCACTTTATTAATGAAGAAAGGCTTAGTCTCACCAGCTATTTCTTCATAAAAGCACAGCTGGTAAAAGAGGCGATGAGGGGATAATTTAGTTACATCAGTATGATATTTCATTACTGTCCAGTCATACACATAATATCCAGGATACTGTGCAAAGACTATTTTCTGTGATCACCAGAGAAATGGCAAAATGGAAAATATTTTTCCTAGTATTGAGGCTGCAGGGCAGGGCTCTGTGGGGCTCCCAGGCACAGAGGCATTTTGTGCTATTTCTTAAAGACAAGCCTGCAGCTTCCATAACTTTGTATGAGTTCCAAAGGGCAGAACAGTTGCTAATCAAAGAAGGATGCTCACGATGGGACAATTGTGTCCAATTCTTTTGTAACCCAATGGACACAAAATAGGTTGCCATTTCTTCCTCCAGGGCATCTTCCCGACCCAGAAATTGAACATGACCACCTGAGACCCTGCACACAACTTAATCTTGTCACCAACCCCATCCTTTTAGAACTTTGCAGAGGAAACAAGAATATTAAACTGTTACTGCCTTGATCCTTAGCATATATCCCTGCTGCTGTTGCTGCTAAGTCGCTTTGGTCGTGTCTAACTCTGTGCGACCCCATAGACGGCAGCCCACCAGGCTCCCCCGTCCCTGGGATTCTCCAGGCAAGAGTACTGGAGTGGGTTGCCATTGCCTTCTCCAGCATATATCCCTATTGGATGATAGAGCATCTCCTTATTCACCAAGGAGGGGGCCTAAAGTGTTCCCTTTTAGCCTTGCACATATATAAAGCCACTCTTTAGCCTCCATAACTCTGTCTCTGTGTTTGTATTTCAAATATTTTGGTTTNATGGTAAAGCTTCTAGTGCATGCTCAGCCTCAGCTGACTGTTGGGCAGTTCATACAGGAGGGAAACCACATAAATGGAATTTTCCAGGCAAGAGTACTGGAGTGGGTTGCTATTTCCTTCTCCAGGGCATTTCCCAACCCAGGGATCGAAGTGAGGTCTTTCACATTGTAGACAGAAAATTTACCACCTGAGCCACCAGGGAAGTCCTCTAAAATAAAGTATAAAACTGCCAAAGTATAAATTATTTACTGAATCCTCAGTTTAAGACACCACCTAAAGGTCGTGCCATATTCTCTACACTGGTAAGATTCTCTCTAGTATGGATCATCTGATCGCTAGTGCAATATGAGCCCCAAGTAAAGGTTTTACACACTCATGTCACTTGTAAGCTTTCTCTCCAGAATGACTCCTTTACTGAATCCTGACTTAGGATTGTTGTCTAAAAGCCCTGACACACTCATTACATTAATATAGTTTCTATCCACTGTGAATATTCTCAAGAAGCCTAAGGTGTAAACACCTGACAAAAGCCTGGACATGCTGACTGCATTCGGATGGTCTCTCTGGTCCGTCACCTGATGTCTTTTGAGGCCTGAATGCCACCTGAAGGATTTCCCACACTGTTACATTTGTGTCTCTGCATTATGAATTCTCTGCTGATGGGAAAGGTGAGACCTGTTATTGAAGCCCTGGCCACACACATTATATTTACATGATTTCCTCCAATCTTGGGACGGACTGTGCTCCAAATGTATGGATTCTCACAAGTATGAATTTTCTCATGTTTTGTAAATATTGAATGTCTTCCAAAAGACTACCACGTGCACTATGTGGGTAAGATTTCCATTCAGATTTAATTACGTGATGGTTAGTTACGTCTGAACACAGAACCAAAGCTTTGCCCCACCTACCACATTCGTGAGGTGAGGTTTCCTGTAGTTTGACTTTTCTGAGGGTCAAAAGGGTTCTTGAAAATATTCACAATGGATAGAAACTATATCAGTGTAATGAGGGTGTCAGGGCTTTTAGGCAACAATCCTGTCAGGATTCAGTAAAGAAGTCATTCTGGAGAGAAAGCTTACAAATGACATGAGTGTGTAAAACCTTTACTTGGGGCTCACATTGCCCTAGCCATCAGATGATCCATACTAGAGAGAACCTTACCAGTGTACAGAATATGGCACGACCTTTAGGTACTGCCTTAAGCTCAGGATTCACCAAATACTTTACACTTTGGCAGTTTTATACTTTATGCTTTATGGAAGTTTTCACAGTTACTGCTCACTCTTTAGGTGTGTAAGAATATATATCCTGGAGTTAAGCCACACAAATGTAACATTTGTGGGAAGGACTTTACCAAACATCCAAATTCAGGAAGATTCTGGAGCAATGATCAAATGCAATGGGAGTGGGAAAAATTTCACCTTGAGTTGAAGTGTTAGACAAGACTCCATAGTGAAGAGGAGTCTTGGAAATGGACGGGCAAAGGCTTTCTGGAAGGTTCAGAGTACGCTGCTGCTGCTGCTGCTGCTAAGTCACTTCATTCGTGTCCAACTCTGTGCGGCCCTGTAGATGGCAGACCACCAGGCATCCCCATCCCTGGGATTCTCCAGGCAAGAACAGTGGAGTGGGTTGCCATTTCCTTCTCTAATGCATGAAAGTGCAAAGTGAAAGCGAAGTCGCTCAGTCGTGTCTGACTCTTAGTGACCCCATGGACTGCAGCCCACCAGGCTCCTCCGTCCATGGATTTTCCAGGCAAGAGTACTGGAGTGGAGTGTAGACTTCAGAATATATGTCTTTCTGAGAACTCACACAAAAACAATGTGCACACTGAAGCTTTACCTCAAAGATCAAAACTGTGGAACGTGGGAGGATATATATGGAAAGCAAACTTGGACAGGTAATGAATATTGTGCAGTCTGTTCCATGAAATATTCACACTATGGGCAAAATGAAGTGATTCATGTGTGTCAGAAACTACACTATACTGAATTTGGAAACATGTTTAAGAAAACAATATTTCCTCATGATCCCCCCCCACCCCAAGTTCATATTGGAGGGAATCCTTACAATTGTAATGAATTTGGCCATCTTTTATGACAGTTCTTACAGCAGATCACAGAAGAGAGAATTCATGTGAGGAATAAATAAATCTTCAGAAAGACAAATGTTGACACTTGCAGCCTATATCCTCCGTGTGGGGACCCTTGACTTTCCTGCGTGTTACCCTCTCAGTATGATAATTTCCAGGCCCATTCACTTTGGTGTTTAATTTTGTTTTCCAACAATGTTGTGCTTTTCTTGGATAATTCCGTTTAGTTTGTGTTTACTACTTCATATGGGCTAAATCCTCAGTACATCTACTCTTGGAATTCCATGAAGACTTTCCCCCAGGTGTCTGGGCGAAACCATTTTAAGGTAAGACCACATTTATCCACATACGAGTTTTCTGTCTGCATGTGGAATGTGAACAATTCACATCCGGCTTTTTTCTCAGAGCACAGAAAACAACTGACTGCTTTTTCACTTTATTAATGAAGAAAGGCTTAGTCTCACCAGCTATTTCTTCACAAAAGCACAGCTGGTAAAAGAGGCGATGAGGGGATAATTTAGTTACATCAGTATGATATTTCATTACTGTCCAGTCATACACATAATATCCAGGATACTGTGCAAAGACTATTTTCTGTGATCACCAGAGAAATGGCAAAATGGAAAATATTTTTCCTAGTATTGAGGCTGCAGGGCAGGGCTCTGTGGGGCTCCCAGGCACAGAGGCATTTTGTGCTATTTCTTAAAGACAAGCCTGCAGCTTCCATAACTTTGTATGAGTTCCAAAGGGCAGAACAGTTGCTAATCAAAGAAGGATGCTCACGATGGGACAATTGTGTCCAATTCTTTTGTAACCCAATGGACACAAAATAGGTTGCCATTTCTTCCTCCAGGGCATCTTCCCGACCCAGAAATTGAACATGACCACCTGAGACCCTGCACACAACTTAATCTTGTCACCAACCCCATCCTTTTAGAACTTTGCAGAGGAAACAAGAATATTAAACTGTTACTGCCTTGATCCTTAGCATATATCCCTGCTGCTGTTGCTGCTAAGTCGCTTTGGTCGTGTCTAACTCTGTGCGACCCCATAGACGGCAGCCCACCAGGCTCCCCCGTCCCTGGGATTCTCCAGGCAAGAGTACTGGAGTGGGTTGCCATTGCCTTCTCCAGCATATATCCCTATTGGATGATAGAGCATCTCCTTATTCACCAAGGAGGGGGCCTAAAGTGTTCCCTTTTAGCCTTGCACATATATAAAGCCACTCTTTAGCCTCCATAACTCTGTCTCTGTGNAGCATATATCCCTATTGGATGATAGAGCATCTCCTTATTCACCAAGGAGGGGGCCTAAAGTGTTCCCTTTTAGCCTTGCACATATATAAAGCCACTCTTTAGCCTCCATAACTCTGTCTCTGTGTTTGTATTTCAAATATTTTGGTTTGGCATTTCTGCACAGAGAGCCAAGATTTTGGCATCAATATAACCTCTGGGTTCTGGTCAACCCAGACCTCTGACTTGTTGATTCAGGGGAACGTCTTTCACCATGTACTGATGTGACAGGACCAGATACCACACAGCCCAAAGGAACACGCAAGACCCCTCACCGACGTTCAAAGGTACACACACCAAGGTTCTCAGGCCTTGTTGTTTTTATTATTATTGGGTTAATATTCCTAAGGTTCCATTTTTAACTGTTACATGTGTATTTATCTTCTTTGACTTTTCTTGGTATTATAGCTTACGATGACAGAGTTGAAGCTTACTTCAGATCCTGTAATTATGGAAAAGAGCAAAGATTAAAGAATTCTCCCACGTCACTTCCAGGAAAAGGGTTACTGCCAAGAGCCACCCTTCCCCATTATCATTGATTTAAGACCCCACTAGGCCCCTTGTTTCCCTGGGAAAAAACCAGACACACCCTCCCCAGATTCCCAGTCTCTGCCCTACCAGTGATGTGGTGCTGTTTAGCCGCTCAGTCATTGCAGCGTCGTGGGCTGCAGCATGCCGGGCTTCCCTGTCTTTCACAATCTCCTGGAGTTTGCTCAAACTCATGTATATTGAGTTGCAATTCTTATTCTTATCTGTGTAATTTAAAGAAGCAAGATTTGCTGCCGCTGCTGTCCAACTCTTTGCAACCCCATGGACTGCAGCCTACCAGGCTCCTCCGTCCATGGGATTTTCCAGGCAAGAGTACTGGNTCTAGGTTGGTCATAACTTTTCTTCCAAGGAGTAAGCTTTTAATTTCATGGCTGCAGTCACCATCTGCAGTGATTTTGGAGCCCCCCAAAATAAAGTCTGACACTGTTTCCACTGTTTCCCCATCTATTTGCCATGAACTGATGGGACCAGATGCCATGATCTTCGTTTTCTGAATGTTATTACCCTCAAATGGTCATACAGTAATTTGACATTCCATTACATTGGGCTTTCCTGGTAGCTCATACAGTAAAGCGTCTGCTCTCAACGTGGGAAACCTGGGTTCGATTCCTGGGTCAGGAAGATTCCCCTGGAGAAGGAAATGGCAACTGACTCCAGAACTCTTGCCTGGAAAATTCCATAGATGGAGGAACCTGGTAGGCTACAGTTCATGGGATTGCAAAGAGCTGGACACGAATGAGCAACTTCACTGGCACTGGTACATTGAGGAAATATTGACAACTATATATTGTTATATATTTATTATATAATGATAATTACTATATTAATTATTATACATAACATACATGATAATTATATATATTATTATACAAGTTTTTCTCAAGTATTTGAAGCTATGTCATCACAAGCATGAAATACTTTTTATAAAGAATGCAGTTCTCATTAAAGGAGATTTTTTTCTCTTAATAATTTTTTAAACATAACACATTCAATTTGCTCTATGCTCGATACTAACACAACATTGTGAATCTACTCTACTTCTTTCAAATTTTAATAAAAGAGCAAAGACGAGGCGGGTTGAGGTGGATTTATACTGGAGGTTGAGGTGGGTATGGGTGTAGGGTACTGCTGGGTCCCAAGAGGATTCAGATCTTTTAAGGGGTTGGGATAAATGACAATAGAGGGACTCAGCCACACATATGCATGTATCCATTCTCCCCCAAACTCCTGTCCCATCCAGGCTGCCACATAACATTGAGTAGAGCTCCCTGTGCTATACAGTTGGATGTTTCTGTTTTGTAAATGAGTTCATTGGAATCTTTTTTCAGATTCCAAATACAAGTAATGTCTAATCTTTGTCTTTCTCTGACTTATTCACTTAGTATTGAAAGATTGTTGCTGAGCCGTGAAACACTCAGGATTCTTGGCATCCGGAGGAAAGGAATTCAATCTGGGGCCAATGATGAGGTTTGATCGCTCAGAGTTTTTGTGTAATAAAATTTTATTAAAGTATAAGAGAGATAGAGAAGGTTTCTGACATAAACATCACAAGGGGACAAAAAGAGTGCCACCCCCCCACCACCACCACTAGTCTTTAGCTGAATGTTAAATAGCTACTAGCAGGCTGCTAATTGGAGAAAGGAAATGCCTCAAAACTCAGAGATTGGCACCAGGCCCCTCACCCACAACATGCATTTTGAGATAACATTGGCACAAGGTGAGATGTCCCGGGCCATAAAACGATTGAAATGAATATTGAAGAAAGGCAGGTTTCCAAGCGAATAAATAGTTTCATTAACATAGATTAGAAGAACAGTTGTATGAGTAAAACATCCTGTTTTGTTGAGCCATTATCCATTCTGAGTCTCTTAAGCGAATCAACTTGAAGAGTCTAGGGTAAAAACATACTTCATTAACTTAGCTTAATAGAAACATTTCCATAATAAAAATGCATTGGTTAGCTCAAGGTTTGAGAAAAGTTAAGTTTCAGTGGAACCAGGTGTTGTCATAGCAACACAGAATTTTAAGAGAAACCTTCTATACAAAATTAAAATTTTGAATAGAGAAGGGAAAAATATCTGACACTTGTAGACTGTTTCCTCCTCCTGCAGCTTAAGAGAAAGATAAAACGTGTTGACACTTGCAGCCTATCTCCTCCATTTGGAGACCCCTGACCTTCCTGCGTGTTACCCTGTCAGTATGATCATTTCCAGGCCCAGTCACTTTCGTGTTTATTTCGTTTTCCCAACAACGTTGAGTATTTCTTGGATAATTCAGTTCAGTTTGTGTTTACTACTTCATATGTGCTAAATCCTCAGTATATCTACTCTTGAAATTTCGTGAAGACTTTCCCCGAGGTGTCTGGGCCAAACCATTTTAAGGTAACACCACATCTGTCCATATCCGTGTGTACTGTCTGCATGCGGAAGGTGGATAATTCACATGCAGCTTTTTTCTCAGAGCACAGAAAACAACTGACTGCTTTTTCACTTTATTAATGAAGAAAGGCTTATTCTCACCAGCTGTTTCTTCACGAGAGCACAGCTGGTAAAAGAGGAGATGAGGGGATAATTATATCAGTATGATAGTTCATTACCGTCTAATCATACACATAATATCCAGGATGCTGTGCAAGGACTTTTTTTTCGTGATCACCAGAGAAATGGCAGAATGGAAAATATTTTTCCTAGTATGGAGGCTGCAGGGCAGGGCTCTGTGGGGCTCCCAGGCACAGAGGCCTTTTTGGTTCCCATTTCTTATAGACAGGACTGCAGCCTCCATGACCTTCTGTGAGTTCCAAAGGGCAGAACAGTTGCTAATCAAAGAAGGATGCTGACACCGGGTCAATGGTGTCCAACTCTTTTGTGACCCAATGGACACAAAATAGGTTCCCATTTCTTCCTCCAGGGGATCTTCCGGGCCCAGGAATCGAACCCAAGTCTCCTGTACTGGCAGGTGGATTCTTTACCACTGCACTGATTAGGAGACCAGACCACCTAAGACCCTGCACATGACTTAATCTTGTCACCAACCCCATCCTTTTAGAACTTTGCAGAGGAAACGAGAATACAAGACTGTTATTCCCTTGGTCCTTAGCATATAACCCTAGTGGACGATATAACATCTCCCTTCTCACCAGGGAGGGGGCCTGAAGTGTTCCCTTTTAGCCTTGCACATATATATAAAGCCACTCTTTATCCCCCATAACTCTGTCTCTGTGTTTGTATTTCAAATATTTCGGTTTGGCGTTTCTGCACAGAGAGCCAAGAGTTTGGCATCAATATAACCTCTGGGTTCTGGTTCAACCCAGACCTCTGACTTGCTGATTCAGAGGAACATCTTCTGTACTGATGTCTCTAAGATGTGACAGGAGCAGACACAACACAGCCCAAAGGAAAACGCAGGGCCCCCCACCAACGTTCTGAGGTACATACACCGAGGTTCTCAGGCCTTCCTTGTTTTTATTATTATTGGGTTAATATTCCTAAGGCTCCATTTTTAACTATTACATGTGTATTTATCTTCTTTGACTTTTCTTGGTATTATAGCTTCTGATGACAGAGCTGAAGCTTACTTTGGATCCTGTAATCATAGATAAGAGCAAAGATTAAAGAATTGTCCCACTTCACTTCCAGTAAAAGGGTTACTGCCGAGAGCCACCCTTCCCCATTATCACTGATTTGAGACCCCTACTAGGCCCCTTGTTTCCCTGGGAAAAAACAGACACACCCTCCCCAGATTCCCAGTCTACACCCTATCAGTGATGTGTTGTTTTTTATTAGTCGCTCAGTCATGACTGACTCATTGCAACCTCGTGGATGCCAGGCTTCCGTGTTTCACCATCTCCTGGAGTTTGCTCAAACTCATGTCCATTGAGTTGGTGACACCATCTAACCGTCTCATCCTCTATCATTCCATTCTCCTGCCTTCAATCTTTCTCAGCCTCGAAGTCTTTTCCAGTGAGGCCAATATCTGCATCATGTGGCCAAAGTATTGGAGCCTCTGCTCCAGCATCAGTCCTTCCAATGACTATTCATGGTTGGTCTCCTTTCGGGTTGACTGGTTTGATCTCCTTGCTCTCCAAGGGACTCTCAACACTAATCTCCAGCACCACAATCCAAAAGCATCAATTGTTCTATGCTCAGCCTTCTTTATGGACCAACTCTGAATCCCTTTTTTAATCACATCCCTAGCTTTGGCCACCTCAGGCAAAGACTTGACTCACTGGAAAAGACTCTGATGCTGGGAGGGATTGGGGGCAGGAGGAAAAGGGGACGACAGAGGATGAGACGGCTGGATGGCATCACTGAGTCGATGATCGTGAGTTTGAGTGAACTCCGGGAGTTGGTGATGGATAGCGAGGCCTGGCGTGCTGCGATTCATGGGGTTGCAAAGAGTAGGACACGACTGAGCGACTGAACTGAACTAGCGACTGACTGAACTAGCTGACTACTGGAAAAACCATAGTTTATCTATAGGGACCTTTGTTGGCAACGTCATTCCTTCGCTTTTTAATACACCATGTAGTTCTATAACTTTACTTCCAAGGAGCAGTATCGTGGCTGCAGTCCCCTTTAGCAGCGATTACAGTATTGAATTAGTTTCCTCTGCCCCCTGGTAGCTCAGACGGTAAAGCGTCTGCCTACAGTGCGGGAGACCAAGGTTCGATCCCTGGGTCGGGAAGATCCTTTGGAGAAGGAAATGGCAACCCACTCCAGTATTTTTGCCTGGATTGAGGAGCCTGGTATGGTAGGCTAAAGTCCATCGGGTCGCAAAGAGTCGGACACAACTGAGCGACTTCACTTCACTTCCGCCCTCTGGGCCGCACCCTTCGCCACCCAGCGCCGAGTCGCCCCGCCCCGCACCGAGGAGCCCCTCCTCCGCGCCGGGACGCCCCGCCCCCCCACGCAGCGAGTTTCCGCCTCACCTTTCAAAGGCCCTAAGCTGGTCCGGCTTCTCTCCACCACCCACCCACTGACGGCATGGCCCCGCCTGCGGGCCGTTCGGCTATTTGTCTGCGCGTGCGCGCACTGTGACCCACGCGGAGGCGGAGAGCGGCGACCGGAGGTCCCAGCGCGGCGTGAGTTTC
>SJYW01002040.1:0-17499 GCA_006410735.1 Raphicerus campestris | reverse complement strand
TTACATCAGTATGATAGTTCATTACCGTCTAATCATACACATAATATCCAGGATGCTGTGCAAGGACTTTTTTTTCGTGATCACCAGAGAAATGGCAGAATGGAAAATATTTTTCCTAGTATGGAGGCTGCAGGGCAGGGCTCTGTGGGGCTCCCAGGCACAGAGGCCTTTTAGGTTCCCATTTCTTATAGGCAGGACTGCAGCCTCCATGACCTTCTGTGAGTTCCAAAGGGCAGAACAGTTGCTAATCAAAGAAGGATGCTGACACCGGGTCAATGGTGTCCAACTCTTTTGTGACCCAATGGACACAAAATAGGTTCCCATTTCTTCCTCCAGGGGATCTTCCGGGCCCAGGAATCGAACCCAAGTCTCCTGTACTGGCAGGTGGATTCTTTACCACTGCACTGATTAGGAGACCAGACCACCTAAGACCCTGCACATGACTTAATCTTGTCACCAACCCCATCCTTTTAGAACTTTGCAGAGGAAACGAGAATACAAGACTGTTATTCCCTTGGTCCTTAGCATATAACCCTAGTGGACGATATAACATCTCCCTTCTCACCAGGGAGGGGGCCTGAAGTGTTCCCTTTTAGCCTTGCACATATATATAAAGCCACTCTTTATCCCCCATAACTCTGTCTCTGTGTTTGTATTTCAAATATTTCGGTTTGGCGTTTCTGCACAGAGAGCCAAGAGTTTGGCATCAATATAACCTCTGGGTTCTGGTTCAACCCAGACCTCTGACTTGTTGATTCAGAGGAACATCTTCTGTACTGATGTCTCTAAGATGTGACAGGAGCAGACACAACACAGCCCAAAGGAAAACGCAGGGCCCCCCACCAACGTTCTGAGGTACATACACCGAGGTTCTCAGGCCTTCCTTGTTTTTATTATTATTGGGTTAATATTCCTAAGGCTCCATTTTTAACTATTACATGTGTATTTATCTTCTTTGACTTTTCTTGGTATTATAGCTTCTGATGACAGAGCTGAAGCTTACTTTGGATCCTGTAATCATAGATAAGAGCAAAGATTAAAGAATTGTCCCACTTCACTTCCAGTAAAAGGGTTACTGCCGAGAGCCACCCTTCCCCATTATCACTGATTTGAGACCCCTACTAGGCCCCTTGTTTCCCTGGGAAAAAACAGACACACCCTCCCCAGATTCCCAGTCTACACCCTATCAGTGATGTGTTGTTTTTTATTAGTCGCTCAGTCATGACTGACTCATTGCAACCTCGTGGATGCCAGGCTTCCGTGTTTCACCATCTCCTGGAGTTTGCTCAAACTCATGTCCATTGAGTTGGTGACACCATCTAACCGTCTCATCCTCTATCATTCCATTCTCCTGCCTTCAATCTTTCTCAGCCTCGAAGTCTTTTCCAGTGAGGCCAATATCTGCATCATGTGGCCAAAGTATTGGAGCCTCTGCTCCAGCATCAGTCCTTCCAATGACTATTCATGGTTGGTCTCCTTTCGGGTTGACTGGTTTGATCTCCTTGCTCTCCAAGGGACTCTCAACACTAATCTCCAGCACCACAATCCAAAAGCATCAATTGTTCTATGCTCAGCCTTCTTTATGGACCAACTCTGAATCCCTTTTTTAATCACATCCCTAGCTTTGGCCACCTCAGGCAAAGACTTGACTCACTGGAAAAGACTCTGATGCTGGGAGGGATTGGGGGCAGGAGGAAAAGGGGACGACAGAGGATGAGACGGCTGGATGGCATCACTGAGTCGATGATCGTGAGTTTGAGTGAACTCCGGGAGTTGGTGATGGATAGCGAGGCCTGGCGTGCTGCGATTCATGGGGTTGCAAAGAGTAGGACACGACTGAGCGACTGAACTGAACTAGCGACTGACTGAACTAGCTGACTACTGGAAAAACCATAGTTTATCTATAGGGACCTTTGTTGGCAACGTCATTCCTTCGCTTTTTAATACACCATGTAGTTCTATAACTTTACTTCCAAGGAGCAGTATCGTGGCTGCAGTCCCCTTTAGCAGCGATTACAGTATTGAATTAGTTTCCTCTGCCCCCTGGTAGCTCAGACGGTAAAGCGTCTGCCTACAGTGCGGGAGACCAAGGTTCGATCCCTGGGTCGGGAAGATCCTTTGGAGAAGGAAATGGCAACCCACTCCAGTATTTTTGCCTGGATTGAGGAGCCTGGTATGGTAGGCTAAAGTCCATCGGGTCGCAAAGAGTCGGACACAACTGAGCGACTTCACTTCACTTCCGCCCTCTGGGCCGCACCCTTCGCCACCCAGCGCCGAGTCGCCCCGCCCCGCNCTTCTCTCTCTCATCCTTTACCGCCCCCTTCTCTAGCCTTCAAGGGAGAGGGGTTGTAAATCAGGGGTCCCAAAGAGGGTGAGAGTGGAGAGGCAGTTCACACAGCCTGCAAAGGGGATACAAGAGCTGGAACCAGAGCAACAGTATCCTGGTGGAAGAGAAAGTGATTGGAGGAGCTGAGAGAAAAAGTGAGCTAAAGGGAAGCATAGCCACTTGGGAGTGCCAGAGAGTTGGGAGGAAGGGAGGGCAGAGGTGGAAGAAGAAAAGCAGAAATACATGGAGACAGGATCACCAGGGAGGTTGGAGAGAAAGCAACTTGAAGGCGAACAGATGGCAGAGAGAGGCGGGATGGGAGGCAGGGAAGAAGTAGAGAGGAGGACAGGCACAGCAGGAGAGCAGAGATGCGAGCAGAGAAAGGGAGATGTAGAAAGAAGTAGGGAAACAGATCAACCAAATGCAGTGAAAACAGCTAGTGTGCAGGTGATGGTGGGGACTAGATCCGGAAGAGTGCTGAATCAGTTGGGTAAGAATTATTCAGTCGTTATACATTGATTCTTGGCTTTAAAATCTAATGCAAATCTTGCTTCTTTAAATTATACAGATCAGAATGAGAGTTGCAAAACTTCTGTCTGTGAGGCATATGTATTTTGTAATTATTGTATTAAAAGAGCATGCACGTGTAGAGCCAGTTGAGGTGGGGGCTGTGGCAGTGACTTGATTCTCTCCGGTGTGGGTCACCCCCTTCGCTATTCCTGACGTGGAATAGAGGTTATGCGAGAGAAGAAATGGGGCAAAAACTGACTGACTCTTACTACATGATGCCTTTTCAAGGAACTTTAAACATATTCTTTGTGTAGGTTTTACTTTTGGCTTTCTTTACAGTTAATACTTTTTGTAGCTTGGGATAAAGATTTGTTCATTCAATAGCGACTTTCTTGTAAACAGTTATAGAGATTGTCTCACTTGGGATAATTTGGATGAGTGCAGAGAATATTATGGTAAGTGAATTAAGACAGACAGGGGAAGACTGGTATTATATGTCCTTCCATTATATGGAATATCTAAAAAAAATGAAACTCACTAATACCAGAGGGTAGGATGGTGGTCATCTGCGTCTGGGAGGTGGGGAAGATGGGGAGATGTTGGTCAAAAGGTACAGACTTTGAGTTGTGAAATGAGTGCGTCCTGGGGATGTATATGCAGCATGCTAACTATAGGTAATCCTGTTCTGTTACTTCATGCTGGGAACTTGCCCAGGAGAGTACATCATCGGTGATTTCACCACACACAGAACATGGGAATTTGGAGGTGATGGATGTGTTCATTAGTGGATTGTGATAAATATTTCACAGTGTACACATGTGTCACATGCTCACAGGGTGTATGGTGTGTATACACATACTCCTTTGGTTAGTCGGTTCTCCCCCATCAGACAGGCTCCTCAGGTTCTCGTGTGGGGCCTCACCCCAGGAATGTGCACAGGCCGCAGATGATTCCGATCTGGATCCTGCATTGCGCCCTAGGGCTCTTAGCCTCCACTTCTGAGACAGATCAGGCACTGGGGGAGGGGAGAGCAC
This sequence comes from Raphicerus campestris, assembly GCA_006410735.1. Classification (NCBI taxonomy): domain Eukaryota; kingdom Metazoa; phylum Chordata; class Mammalia; order Artiodactyla; family Bovidae; genus Raphicerus; species Raphicerus campestris. Next base: position 13,629 of record SJYW01002040.1, on the reverse strand, counting down.
TCTGCTCCGAGTGGGCCTGGACCAAGGCCTGCTGTGTAACCTGAAGGGCATCGTGGGGTCAGCGGAGGTGCCCCCTGTTGCTGTCTATGTGAGGCCTCACCAGGAGGGGAGTGTGATCCAAGGAAATTGTGGGAAAGTCCCGTGTTGGACTCTGCAGGAGTTGACTGTGCTGAGTTCCGCCTGAGACATTGACCACAAAGGACTGTCTGTTCCACATGGTTAAGGCTTCCTTGTGTGTGTGGTTGGGGATGAGGAAAAGGATGTGTTGACTCTAAGCATTAAACAGCATGTTTTCAACTTTCATGACAGAACTGTGAAGACTCATGGACAAAGAGGCCCAGAAGAAGAAAGAACAGGAGTCAGGCATGGCTCTTTCTCAGGTAGGGTCATATTCTCAGTGGATTCTCACACTGTCCAGAGAAATGCCCTTTTCTGGACTCGCTAATCGTGTCTGACTCTGGAGTGTCCTGTGTGACTCCTGTACAGGCACACTCGCCGGGGGCCTTCCCTCAGGGCCTGGCATCTCCACTTAGATCCAGTCTCCCTATGACCCGGTGACCTGGCCCTTGTGAGGAGGCTCCCGTGGGCACCATCCTGGGCAGGGCTTCTCACCCACGGGTTGGAGATGGGGTCTCAGTGCTATTGGGCAACAGGGACTGTTGAGGGCCCATCTGGATGCGCTGTCTGCTCTCAGTCAACCATGGTAAAGAAGCTGTACGTGGACCATAGGTATTAACACGTACATTACACAGTAAAATCTGCAAAAGAGGCCAATGGGTAGAAATCAGTTATAACTTTTTAGAGTACATTTAAAACTAAATGAGCACCTCCTTGAAAACTTNTTAAAGAAGCTGTACGTGGACCACAGGTATTAACATGTACATTACACAGTAAAATCTGCAAAAGAGGCCAATGGGTGGAAATCAGTTATAACTTTTTATAGTACATTTAAAACTAAATGAGCACCTCCTTGAAAACTTGTGTTTGGGAATGGAATGGAATGTTCAGAAAGCGATATCAGGGCTAGGGAGTGGTTCATTACACCATCTAATTTAAATTGTGAAATCCGGCTTACTAATTGTTTTTTCTTTCTTTTTGACCACATGATACAGCTTCCAGGGTCTTAGTTCGCTGAGTAGGGATTGAACCTGAAACCATGCAGTGGAAGTGAGAGATCTTAATCACTGGACCATGAGGGAATTCTCTAACTTTACCAATATTGATTCAATATTTTCCTAATAGAATAAAATTAAAAAAATTTGGATTTTGTTAATAAGTACATAGCTAAAACTAAGGATAAAAAATCACATTATTAATTTTAAAGTATATTTATTTCCTGTACTCCGACTTCATTGCTTTAGTGTCTTTTCCTAGTCCTGGCGAGTGGTGGCCACTCTCTGGTTGCGGTGTGCAGCTTCTCATTGTGGTGGCTTCTCTTGTCTTGCAGCCCAGGCTCTAGAGCATGCTGGCTTCAGTAGATTCACCTCCTGGGCTCTACAGCTCTGGCTCAGAAATTGAGACTCATGGGCTTAGTTGCCCCTCAGCAAGTGGGATCTCAGACCAGGCCACAACCCACATCTCTTGCATTGCCCAGTGGATTCTTAACCATTTATCCATAGGGAGGCCTACATATTGTTAAATACAGGTATTTTATAAAGATTGGAAGAAATCTTCTGTATGTTATTTTCTGCTTGTATTACTTTTTTTTTTTTTTAACTAGAATAAGATAATGTTGAAGAGTTCCCTGGTAGTACAGTGGCTCAGACTGTGCCTGCCAATGTTGGGTGCACAGGTTCCATCCCATGTCCAGGAAGATGCCTCAGAGCAACTAAGCCCATGGGCCACAACTACGGAGCCTGTGCTCTATAGCCTGGGAGCCGTTACTACGGAAGCCCACACTCTCTAGAGCCTGTGCTCCAAAATGAGAGAAGCCACTGCAAGGAGAAGGCTGTGTACTGCAGTTGCAACTAGAGAAAGCCCACTCACAGCAAAGACTCAACATAAGCAAAATAAATAAGCTTTGAAAAAGAAATAGAATGTTGACAAAGTTACTGAATGAAGAAGTAAAATAAAGAAGAGAATGGGAAGCCACTCCAGTATTCTTGCCTGGAGAATTCCATGGATAGAGGAGCTGGCAGGCTGCCGTCAGCGGGGTTGCAGAGAGTCTGGCATGAGTAAGCAGGTAAACAACAACTTCCACACACAGCAGATTGAGCTCTGAAAAACAAATCTAAGCATCTAACTTTCCTCCTGGACATTCTTCAGTGACTTCCGTTAGCTTTTGGAATAAAGTCCTAAATCCATAGATCTTGCATAAATTACCTCCACCTGGCATCACCCCATCTGCATTCCCTGTGTCCCAGTCACACTGGCTGACTTTCTGTTCAGTAAATATCTTCCTGCCTCAGAGCCAGCACACAGGCTGTTCTCTCTGCTTGCAATACTCTTCCATTTCCCACCTTGCTAATCCTAAGTGTTTCTTCCTCACAGAGACCTTGTCTGATTTCTCAATGTAGGTTAACACTTTCTGTTTAATCTTGTCCTAGCACCAGGCCTGTATCAGAGCACTTATTTCAGTAGTAATGTTAAAATTGTGGATGAAATTGGCTGGCTGGCTGCTAGACTGTAAGCTCCATCATGTTCACTGCTGTATTTCAAGTTTGAGGCACAAAGCTGATGCTGAATGCATTTTGATAGAATGAAAGAAAAAAAATAAAGATGACTCTTCTTGTTTAAATGAATTGTGTGTTTACACATGGCATGCATGAATGCATGGATATGTAACTCTATGGTTTTATTACAAAAACATCATCTTATAAATATGTATTCTTTGTAGCAGTTTCAGCTGTATCTTAAGTGTATTTCATGGCGTTGAATTTTCTACATCATCACATGACTAATGTAAATTGTAGTAAGGTTATTGACATTGTGAGGGTTGCCATGGAGAGGTTGCCTGTATCGTGACCATTTATGCTGTTCGGTTGTATTTCAGCTTCCTTGAACTTGTTTCACGTATTCTCAGGGAACTCTCTGGGGATGCACTTTCCTTCTCTGCTAGTTAACTGGTTGATTCTTTAGGTTCAGTTGTCTCTCCCAACCACCTGAGCTCAGGTGCTGTTGCCTCATCTCTTAACTGTTTGATCTGAGCGATTTCTTAGAGTGACAGAGTTTTCTCCCCAGTAAGGTGGACACAGATCTTTCTCTAACGTGCTGTTATGTTGATGACAAGTTCATCCGTGTGAAGTCTTTAGAGTAATGCTTGGTGTGCAGGACATGCTGGAACACCTGTCGTCGGTGTGATGATGTCGTCATCATCACAATGTGTGTTCTTTTACAGTCACTGTGGACTTTGTCGTCTCTGAAGACACCAGTCTTGCTGTAACTCATCTAGATAGCGGCACTGTGTCACTCACTGTGTTGAATGGAACACTTCTGCACAGACAACCCAGTGGTGGTTTGAATTTGTGTGTTTTTCATGTATTTTCCACATATATGACAAATTCATGTTGATTGCGGGATATCATAATCTTAGGGGAAAAGAGGAAATTATAAAATAGATTAGAGACCAACAGTTTGCTTCAAGCAGCTTTTAATGGATCTATCAGAAAGAATATTATTTCAAGTGAATTGAACTTTACCCCTCCCACCTCTTCTCATTATGTGTGAAACTCAGAATCCTCCTCAGGGCCCTTTGGTGAAATGTGTTTTCATTTCAGGCACAATTGACCTTCAAAGATGTGTTCCTAGATTTCACTCCTGAGGAGTGGGAATGCCTGGACCCTGCCCAGAGGACCTTGTACCAGAATGTGATGGTGGAGACCCTCAGGAACCTGCCGTCTGTGGGTGAGGGTCACTTCCCCCTGAAGTGGGGATCTGCCTTGGGGTACCTCTGCATGTTCCCTCTATACCTCTTGAGATCCCCTGTTTTTCTCGACTAAGCTCAAAACCTTTCTGACTCACACATGTAAAGCTTCCTGATTGGCATCAGGAGTTAAAACTTGACTTTCCTTCCGGTGACCTGCCCACTGTGTGATACACAAGGAGTTTCTCCACAGCTCGAGTGTTGATAAAGCTGATTTCAAACTGAAATGTCCAGTTGCCTGTTTTCTAGCCCTGTGTTCTTGGTTCAGTAGTTCTGAGATTGGAGCTAGGTACCTGCTGCACGTTGTACTGTATGTTATACTGTTCCCTGTGCATTCAGAAGGAGGCAGAGAGTAAATTCATTTGAGAAGTGTTTTTCTGTCAGTTTGTAATGTCCTCACTCCTTGGCTGACAATGAGCTGGATTCCACACCTGCCAATGGAGGAGACACAGGTTGGATCCTTGGTCTGGGAAGATCCCACCTGTCACAGAGCAGCTACGCCTGTGTGCCTCAACTATGAGCCAGCACTCTAGAGCCTGNCTTCCAGGGTCTTAGTTCGCTGAGTAGGGATTGAACCTGAAACCATGCAGTGGAAGTGAGAGATCTTAATCACTGGACCATGAGGGAATTCTCTAACTTTACCAATATTGATTCAATATTTTCCTAATAGAATAAAATTAAAAAAATTTGGATTTTGTTAATAAGTACATAGCTAAAACTAAGGATAAAAAATCACATTATTAATTTTAAAGTATATTTATTTCCTGTACTCCGACTTCATTGCTTTAGTGTCTTTTCCTAGTCCTGGCGAGTGGTGGCCACTCTCTGGTTGCGGTGTGCAGCTTCTCATTGTGGTGGCTTCTCTTGTCTTGCAGCCCAGGCTCTAGAGCATGCTGGCTTCAGTAGATTCACCTCCTGGGCTCTACAGCTCTGGCTCAGAAATTGAGACTCATGGGCTTAGTTGCCCCTCAGCAAGTGGGATCTCAGACCAGGCCACAACCCACATCTCTTGCATTGCCCAGTGGATTCTTAACCATTTATCCATAGGGAGGCCTACATATTGTTAAATACAGGTATTTTATAAAGATTGGAAGAAATCTTCTGTATGTTATTTTCTGCTTGTATTACTTTTTTTTTTTTTTTAACTAGAATAAGATAATGTTGAGGAGTTCCCTGGTAGTACAGTGGCTAAGACTGTGCCTGCCAATGTTGGGTGCACAGGTTCCATCCCATGTCCAGGAAGATGCCTCAGAGCAACTAAGCCCATGGGCCACAACTACGGAGCCTGTGCTCTATAGCCTGGGAGCCATTACTATGGAAGCCCACACTCTCTAGAGCCTGTGCTCCAAAATGAGAGAAGCCACTGCAAGGAGAAGGCTGTGTACTGCAATTGCAACTAGAGAAAGCCCACTCACAGCAAAGACTCAACATAAGCAAAATAAATAAGCTTTGAAAAAGAAATAGAATGTTGACAAAGTTACTGAAGGAAGAAGTAAAATAAAGAAGAGAATGGGAAGCCACTCCAGTATTCTTGCCTGGAGAATTCCATGGATAGAGGAGCTGGCAGGCTGCCGTCAGCGGGGTTGCAGAGAGTCTGGCATGAGTAAGCAGGTAAACAACAACTTCCACACACAGCAGATTGAGCTCTGAAAAACAAATCTAAGCATCTAACTTTCCTCCTGGACATTCTTCAGTGACTTCCGTTAGCTTTTGGAATAAAGTCCTAAATCCATAGATCTTGCATAAATTACCTCCACCTGGCATCACCCCATCTGCATTCCCTGTGTCCCAGTCACACTGGCTGACTTTCTGTTCAGTAAATATCTTCCTGCCTCAGAGCCAGCACACAGGCTGTTCTCTCTGCTTGCAATACTCTTCCATTTCCCACCTTGCTAATCCTAAGTGTTTCTTCCTCACAGAGACCTTGTCTGATTTCTCAATATAGGTTAACACTTTCTGTTTAATCTTGTCCTAGCACCAGGCCTGTATCAGAGCACTTATTTCAGTAGTAATGTTAAAATTGTGGATGAAATTGGCTGGCTGGCTGCTAGACTGTAAGCTCCATCATGTTCACTGCTGTATTTCAAGTTTGAGGCACAAAGCTGATGCTGAATGCATTTTGATAGAATGAAAGAAAAAAAATAAAGATGACTCTTCTTGTTTAAATGAATTGTGTGTTTACACATGGCATGCATGAATGCATGGATATGTAACTCTATGGTTTTATTACAAAAACATCATCTTATAAATATGTATTCTTTGTAGCAGTTTCAGCTGTATCTTAAGTGTATTTCATGGCGTTGAATTTTCTACATCATCACATGACTAATGTAAATTGTAGTAAGGTTATTGACATTGTGAGGGTTGCCATGGAGAGGTTGCCTGTATCGTGACCATTTATGCTGTTCGGTTGTATTTCAGCTTCCTTGAACTTGTTTCACGTATTCTCAGGGAACTCTCTGGGGATGCACTTTCCTTCTCTGCTAGTTAACTGGTTGATTCTTTAGGTTCAGTTGTCTCTCCCAACCACCTGAGCTCAGGTGCTGTTGCCTCATCTCTTAACTGTTTGATCTGAGCGATTTCTTAGAGTGACAGAGTTTTCTCCCCAGTAAGGTGGACACAGATCTTTCTCTAACGTGCTGTTATGTTGATGACAAGTTCATCCGTGTGAAGTCTTTAGAGTAATGCTTGGTGTGCAGGACATGCTGGAACACCTGTCGTCGGTGTGATGATGTCGTCATCATCACAATGTGTGTTCTTTTACAGTCACTGTGGACTTTGTCGTCTCTGAAGACACCAGTCTTGCTGTAACTCATCTAGATAGCGGCACTGTGTCACTCACTGTGTTGAATGGAACACTTCTGCACAGACAACCCAGTGGTGGTTTGAATTTGTGTGTTTTTCATGTATTTTCCACATATATGACAAATTCATGTTGATTGCGGGATATCATAATCTTAGGGGAAAAGAGGAAATTATAAAATAGATTAGAGACCAACAGTTTGCTTCAAGCAGCTTTTAATGGATCTATCAGAAAGAATATTATTTCAAGTGAATTGAACTTTACCCCTCCCACCTCTTCTCATTATGTGTGAAACTCAGAATCCTCCTCAGGGCCCTTTGGTGAAATGTGTTTTCATTTCAGGCACAATTGACCTTCAAAGATGTGTTCCTAGATTTCACTCCTGAGGAGTGGGAATGCCTGGACCCTGCCCAGAGGACCTTGTACCAGAATGTGATGGTGGAGACCCTCAGGAACCTGCCGTCTGTGGGTGAGGGTCACTTCCCCCTGAAGTGGGGATCTGCCTTGGGGTACCTCTGCATGTTCCCTCTATACCTCTTGAGATCCCCTGTTTTTCTCGACTAAGCTCAAAACCTTTCTGACTCACACATGTAAAGCTTCCTGATTGGCATCAGGAGTTAAAACTTGACTTTCCTTCCGGTGACCTGCCCACTGTGTGATACACAAGGAGTTTCTCCACAGCTCGAGTGTTGATAAAGCTGATTTCAAACTGAAATGTCCAATTGCCTGTTTTCTAGCCCTGTGTTCTTGGTTCAGTAGTTCTGAGATTGGAGCTAAGTACCTGCTGCACGTTGTACTGTATGTTATACTGTTCCCTGTGCATTCAGAAGGAGGCAGAGAGTAAATTCATTTGAGAAGTTTTTTTCTGTCAGTTTGTAATGTCCTCACTCCTTGGCTGACAAAAGAGCTGGATTCCACACCTGCCAATGGAGGAGACACAGGTTGGATCCTTGGTCTGGGAAGATCCCACCTGTCACAGAGCAGCTACGCCTGTGTGCCTCAACTATGAGCCAGCACTCTAGAGCCTGGAAGCTGCAACTACTGAGCCCACAGGGGACAACTACTGAAGCCCGTGCACCCAGGAGAAGCCGCAGCAAGTGAGGCGCACGAGCACTGCAGCTGGAGCATAGCCCCTACTTGCTGAACTTGGAGAAAAGACCAAGCAGCAACGAACACTCACCCGATCCAGAAGAAATGAAGACAGCAATGTATTAAAAATAACAGACGCATTTATTTTAAAAAGAGAGGTTGGATTCTGGAAGAAGACACAGTATATGGCATTACTTCTGAGTAGGAAATTCTGTTTCTGATCTGAACGTTATTTCCATTCTTGTGGCACAAGGAAGAAGACCCCTGGATTGTGGAGAATGAGGTGCTAATAGCAAACATCCAGGTAAGTGGGAAAGTATCCACAGTGTGATCACAGGTCAACTGTCAGAAGGACGGAGAGGAAGCCACACCATCCATAGTGTTTGGGAAACTCTAAGTGGGAGAGTTTTGTGAGAAAACAGATGTTTACTGTTTCTGAACTCTCACAAGACATTTTTCTTCTCCCTAAGTTACGGTTGTGTTCTTCAACATGTGAAATGTACAGCACCCTCAGTAGTGCTGAAGCAGCCACAGAGATGAAGGCAAAGTCTTTTTTTTTCTTTGGCTTGTACTGGGTCTTTTTTACTGTGTGGTCTTTTGTCTATTTGAGATGCCAGAGGCCTACTCCAGTTTCTTATTGTGGTGGCTTCTTTTGTTGTGAAGCATAGGCCCTAGGCACACAGGCTTGAGTAGTTTTACCATGCACGCTCAGTATCTGTGGCTCATCAACTTATATATATACTTACGTTAATTCTTTATTTTCTCAATGCAGTATTTGTGGAACAGTTACTAACTGCCATTTATTTTTTACATCATTCGTTAGAATGCTTCATTTGCATTGTTTACCATTCCAATGTATTGCCTGTTTGATGCTTGTTTGCTCAGGTGCTCAGTCCTGTCTGACTCTTTGTGATCTCATGGACTGTAGCCCACCAAGCTTTCCTGTCAATGGAATTTTTTTTTTTCAGATAAAAATAGTGCACTGGGTTTTGATTTCTTGCTCCAAGGGATCTTTCCTATCCAAGGATTATATCCCCCTGTGCCATGTCTTCTCCATTGGCAGGCAGTTTCTTTACCACTGAGTCACCTCTCTAGGCCTGTATGTTCTTTACCATTTAAATATGTATAAGTTTGCATAAAGTGTGTACAATATACCATTACTTTCTTTTCAATTATGAGACAGCAGTGTGTTTAGTACAAAGTAGGATGAGCTTTGAGGTCATGGTGGTAAAAAACATTTTCTTTGTGAACTGACATGAATTTGCATAAAATGAATGTTTTCTGATGTGTTTGAAACTATACTACCCTAAAATTAATTTGAATTACCTGTGATCACTCTTTTTTAAAGAGTTATATTCCTTTAGTGTGGTATAGTTTTAAGATCATTGCGAAGATTCATAATTCTGTTCAGGATGATTATGACCTTTGGTATAATATCATTATTTTTGAATTGTAACTAATAGAATACCTGTGGTTCTTTATGTCTTATAGATATGTCTCATATACATATGATCAAGAAATTACAGGCCAAAGCAAACAGTAGTAAAGGGGAAATTTTTCAAAGAGTGATGTTTGGAAGAGCTCAAATCCTTGAAATCAAAGATTTTCGCCTCATGAAGATTCAGGAAAATAAACATGACTTTGATTGTCTGTGGACAAATGATGAAAGAAATGACATGGGAATGTCTACATACCATATCAAAAATCTCACTGATGGAAGAGATAATCATAGTAGAAGTGATGCAGGAAATGGACCTTTTGAAAGGCACGGATCAAGCTTTCAGGAGGAATTGCAGATGGTACAATCTGAAAGGGTAATTTTTGAATGTAGTCAAGTTGTGACAGACGTCAGTGCCTCAGGTTTACCACCTCAGAGAACTTGTAATGTCTGCAAAGGCTTTTCTCATAAACATGAGAATGCTGTTATATGTCCTTCAGAACTGTTACAAGACCGTGAAACACAAAAGAAAAGACCTTACAAATGTAATGAGAGTGACATAACCTTTCTTTAGGACTCAGAACTCACTGGACATCAAAGAATCCATACAGGAGGAAATCCATATAAATGCGACATGTGTGGCAAGGCTTTTGATCAAACTACGAAACTTGCCATTCGCTGGAGAATTCATACTGGAGAGAAACCACATAAATGTGATGTATGTGATAAGGCTTTTGTTCAGATTGGAAACCTTGCAGTTCATCAGAATATTCATACTGGAGAGAAACAATATAAATGTGATGTGTGTGGTCACTGCTTTAAACAAAGTACACACCTTGAAATCATCAGAGAAGTCACACCAGAATGAAACCATATAAATATGATGTTTCCAGAAAGGCCTTTAGTCAAAATGCAAGCCATGCAGTTCATCAGAGACTTTATACTGGAAAGAAACCATACAAATGTGATGTATGTGTCCTATGCTTTACTCAGAACTCACAACTTGAAGTTCATCAGAGAACTCATAAGGGAGAGAAACCATATAAATGTGATGAATGTGGCAGAGGCTTTAGTGAAACTTCAAGCCTTGCAGTTCATTGGAGAATTCATACTAGAGAGAAACCATATAAATGTGATGTGTGCAGCAAGTCATTTAATCGTACTGGCAAACTTGCTGTTCATCGGAGAGCTCATACTGGAGAGAAACCATATAAATGTGATGTGTGTGGCAAGGCATTTAGTCGTACTGAACAGCTTGCTGTTCATCGGAAGGTTCATACTGGAGAGAAACCATATAAGTGTGTTGTGTGTGCCAAGGCATTTAGTCGTACTGGACACCTTGCTGTTCATCAGAGAGTTCATACTAGAGAGAAACCACATAAATGTGATGTGTGTGCCAAGGCGTTTAGTCGTATCGGACACCTTGTTGTTCATCAGAGAGTTCATACTGGAGAGAAACCATATAAATGTGATGTGTGTACCAAGGCGTTTAGTCGTATCGGACACCTTGTTGTTCATCGGAGAGTTCATACTGGAGAGAAACCATATGATTGTGGTATATGTGGCAAGGCTTTCAGTATAAGTTCAAGCCTTGCTTTTCATCAGAGAGTTCATACTGAAGAGAAGCCATGGAAATGTTATGTGTGTGGCAAGGCCTTCAGTCAAGCTACAAGCCTTGCAGTTCATCAGAGAGTTCATACTGGAGAGAAACCACATAAATGTGATGTATGTGGCAAGGCCTTTAGTAGAACTACAAACCTTGCAGTTCATCAGAGAGTTCATACTGGAGAGAAACCATATAAATGTAAAGTATGTGGCAATGCCTTTAGTCAAAATTCTAGCCTTGCAGTTCATCAGAGAGTTCATACTGGAGAGAAACCGTATAATTGTGGTATATGTGGCAAGGCTTTCAGTGTAAGTTCAAGCCTTGCTGTTCATCAGAGAGTTCATACTGGAGAGAAACCATATAAATGTGGTGAATGTGGCAAAGGCTTTAGTGAAACTTCAAGCCTTGCAGTTCATCGGAGAATTCATACTGGAGAGAAACCGTATAAATGTGATGTCTGCGGCAAGTCATTTAATCGTACTGGCAAACTTGCTGTTCATTGGAGAGTTCATACTGGAGAGAAACCATATAATTGTGATATATGTGGCAAGGCCTTTATTCAAACAACAGGCCTTGCTGTTCATCAGAGAGTTCATACTGGAGAGAAGCCGTATAAATGTGATGTGTGTGGCAAGGCATTTAGTCGTACTGGACACCTTGCTGTTCATCGGAGAGTTCATACAGGAGAGAAACCATATAATTGTGGTATATGTGGCAAGGCTTTCAGTGTAAGTTCAACCCTTGCTGTTCATCAGAGAGTTCATACTGGAGAGAAACCATATAAATGTGATGTATGTGGAAAAGTGTTTATTTCTACTGGAAACCTTGCTGTTCATCAGAAAGTTCATAGTGGAGACAAAGCATATAAATGAGGTATATATGGCAGAGCTTTCAGTGTGAATGCAAACCTTGCAGTTCATCAGAGAATTCATACTGGAGAGAACCTTACAAATACACAAATTGTGACAAACCATTTAGGTACAGTCATCCATAACTCATCATCGGACAGTTTAGACAGGAGAGAAAACATATAAATATGATGTAATGGCCAGTGCTTCATTTGAAATGACGAACTTAGAAACCATCGGAGAATTCATACTAGAGAAAAGCATTAGAAATGTGACAGTTGTGAGAAACATTTTAGTGCAAATGTCATGAGTGTGACAAAGCCTTTAGTCAATGTTCAGGCCTTATAATTCAGAGAATTCATACTGTATTGAAAACATACAAGTGAAATGAATGTGGCAGAGTTTCTAGTGCATGTCCAGCATGAACTGCCCGTTAGGCAGATCATACAGCAGAGAAACCTCATGTGGCAACCCCTTTGGTTACAAGGGATGATGTTGCAGATCATCTGAGAATCCATACTGCAGTGAAAACTTACACGTAAGTACAGTAAAATATCTCAACTTTCGACCGTCAGAAAATTCAAACTGGAGGAAAACTACACAAATGTGTTAGGTGTGGGAATGCTTTGATTCTGTGTTCAGGCCTGACTCCATCACTTAATTTTTTTTTTTTCAATATTGTGATGGTTTTTGCTGTACATCAACATGAGTAGGCCATAGGTGTATATATGTCCCCTTCCTCCTGAACCCACCTCTCTCACCACCATATCCCTCCAGATTGTNCTGACTCCATCACATAATTTTTTTTTTTTCAATATTGTGATGGTTTTTGCTGTACATCAACATGAGTAGGCCATAGGTGTATATATGTCCCCTTCCTCCTGAACCCACCTCTCTCACCACCATATCCCTCCAGATTGTCCCAGAGCACTGGCTCTTATATCAAACTCCTACTGGCTCTTTTACATATGGTAATATATAGGTTTTAGTGGTAATATCTTAAATCCTGCCATCCTATTTCTTTTTCTTTTTTTCAATAGTTTTTCCTTAGCGTTAGTTTTCCTATCCACATGTTATGATCCAGATTTAATGTTTAATTTACTTTTCTTTCCTGCCATAAGTCAGTGTTTTATTTTGAGACTTTTGTAACATTAAAATGCACATAGACAATGGCAAGGAACATAGTAGGTGCCCTGTAAATGTAAAGAAAGACAGTTCCTTTAGGACTTGAGTTCAATCAATTAGTACACATAAAAATATTTATAAATAGTGCCAAGTTGATAATTTTGGTGAAAATAAATTCTAGTGTCTTCTTAAGACTTCATATTTTACAATGTGCTTTGTTGCCCACAACTGACAGATCTTTCAGAAACAGACAACAAAGAAATGATAGAAAATATATTACAATTTTCTACAAGAAGTAAATTGCCTAATTACCATCAAGTGNCTTCTTAAGACTTCATATTTTACAATGTGCTTTGTTGCCCACAACTGACAGATCTTTCAGAAACAGACAACAAAGAAATGATAGAAAATATATTACAATTTTCTACAAGAAGTAAATTGCCTAATTACCATCAAGTGACCATCTAGTAATTTGACATTCCATTACATTGAAATTGAAGTGAAGTTGCTCAGTTGTGTCTGACTCTTAGCAACCCCATGGACTACAACCTACCAGGCTCCTCCATCCATGAGATTTTCCAGGCAAGAGTGCTGTAGTGGGTTGCCATTGCCTTCTCCGGAAATGGTAAGGGGGGAACATAAATGTCAGTATCATTTTATATGGTTGATTTTCTCAAGTTTCCTTTGTGATAAATATAAGCCTGGCTGCTAGCCTTTTAGAGCTGGGTAGGAGCTGTATCTTTCCAGAGTTCTGGGGGTAAGTTCTTTTCTAGCTCTGTAATTTCCTGTTCTCTTCTTTTGCTTATTATTTCCATCCTGAAGAATACTCTCTCCATGTGTCTATTTCTCAGTTCAAAT
>SJYW01002031.1:0-13036 GCA_006410735.1 Raphicerus campestris | reverse complement strand
GAGGTTATTGATATTTCTCCCAGCAATCTTGACTCCAGCTTGTGTTTCTTCCAGTCCAGCGTTTCTCATGATGTACTCGGCATAGAAGTTAAAAAAAGCAGGGTGACAATATACAGCCCTGATGTACTCCTTTTCCTATTTGGAATCAGTCTGTTGTTCTTTGTCCAGTTCTAACTGTTGCCTCCTGACCTGCATACACGTTTCTCAAGAGTCAGGTCAGGTGGTCAGGTATTCTCATCTCTCTCAGAATTTTCCACAGTTTATTGTGATCCACACAGTATGTACTGAAAACCTAACTGATACCTAGTTTGAATGGACAAATATAATAATTCCTCTGAATGACTACATTAGCAGGGCCATATTAATAGAAATGTGTTTTGCCCTGACAGGATTTGTCTTTGCCGTGGTTATCATTCCCTCTGGACCAATGAATGTTGAGATACCTGATGAATAACTGGACAATGCCTCTTAGGTTATCTTACTGTACTCTTAACGTCTCAAAAACTGAAACCCCTCACTAGTTTACTCCCCTGAATGTCTTTTCTTGGGTGAGAAAGAAATGACTGGGAGGCAATTGTAACTCTGAATCACTTCCCCTGGCAAGGCTGTATTTCCCTAGTTAGGAATAAAGGTAAATGAGAATATGATCAGAAACCTCTCTTTAACTCTCAAAAATACTGTGAACCCTTTGTTAAGACAATAGTTAACACACAAAACCCTTAGACTCTCTGGTCAAAGTCATTCTTAATAATAGGAGAGACTTCAATTATCTTTCAGCTGAGCAAAGAGGTATCTGTGCTGTGGTCAATACCACCTGCTAAACCTGGAAGAACACTCCTGGGGAAATTGAAAAGATTACTGATCAAACCACTTGCCTTAAGGAAAAAGTGACTCCAGGAGGGGCCTTTCTTTAACATATGTAATTTTAATTGGTTTGGATCTTAAGAAGCATGGCTCTGACTTTAAGTGCATTCCAGACATTTGGGATCATCCTGCTTACAATAACTATAATAATCTCCTTGGTATGTTGTATTCTCTCAACAGTTTCAAGTATGTGGCCACAACCCTTAATCAGGCTCCCCAGGTGACTCTAGTGGTAAGGAACTCACCTGTCAATACAGGAAATGTAAAAGACTTGGATTCAGTCCCTGGGTCAGGAAGATTCCCTGGGGAAGAGAATGGTAACCCACTCCAGGATTCTTGCCTGGAGAATCCCATGGACACAGTAGCTTGGCAGGCTATGGTCCATAGGATTGTTGCAAAGAATCCTACATGAACTGAAGTGACTTAGCTTGCATGCCCTTAAACACCTGGCAAATGATCTCCCCAAGGCTGGAATGTCAGAAGGGAATGAAGGGAATAATCTACTTAAGGATTATGAACTTGAAAACAAGACCTGAGAAGGTCACAGAGATTAAGCAGAAACGTCATAAAAGGATCCACAGAAATTGTGAAAATTTCAGAGATAGCTGAGAGTGGTGCTAATGCCTTAAACTTTGATCACATCTCTCATGATAGGCTAAGAGACTGATCAAAAGGGGCAATTAGTTTTTAAAAAGAGATAATAGGCCCAAAATGGAGTTACCTGTACTAACCCCCAGGTCCAGGAACCAAGATTTAATACCAAACTAACTGCAAGTCTCAACCCTCTAGGAATGGAACCTTCATCCAGTCAGCCTGGAATTACCTTGCCAGCACCAGTTGCCCTTAAAAGGGTAACTTTGCCTGAAAGAATTCATTCTTTACTAATAGCTTCCTTTTTTCAATCCCTTTTCCCTCTTTAAAAACCTTTTCTTCTCTACAGTGCAAGATGGGCTGCTGCCTGATTTATCCACTGTTTAATAAAGCCAATTAGATCTTTAAATTTCCTTGGTTGAAAAAAATTTTTTAACAGATAGTGTATTTGGCCATGTAAAAAATCTCCCAACACATGAACTCCTTGAAATAGTGAGAGACTATAGCAAGTTCACAGAAATCAAGATTAATAAGCAAAAAGTAATTCTTTTTNCTTGGTTGAAAAAAATTTTTTAACAGATAGTGTATTTGGCCATGTAAAAAATCTCCCAACACATGAACTCCTTGAAATAGTGAGAGACTATAGCAAGTTCACAGAAATCAAGATTAATAAGCAAAAAGTAATTCTTTTTTTATACCAGTAATGGACAATTGAATTTTAAATTTAAAAAGAGAGAGAGAAAAAAGAAAAAAAAAAAACCATTTATAGTAAGACAAAAAATGGTACAATATGGGCCTGGGGCATCTGAGAGTCCCAGAAAGTAAGGGGATAGTAAATACAAAATGGAGGGGTTTCAGTAAGACATGGTAGCCAATGGAAAGAGCTATAGTACTGATACTTTTTTTTTTTTCTTGGCGTCCCTGGGTGGGCACGAATATAGTACTGATACTTTTAAAATGCTGAATAAATAAATAAGTGTGGGAAACAGGCGAATATTCTATGCAGAAGACTTTCAAATAACCACAAGGAGACACTCCACTTTTAAGGAGAAGAAACAAAAATTCCTACTCTATGGATAAGGGCTGGCAAAGTTTCTTCTTTCCAAAGTGTATGATACACTAAAGAAGAAAAAAGAGAGACCTTTACCATGGACAAACACAACAAATTCTCAGTCAGTAGATCAGACATAACAACAGTGATGTCACACTGAAATTATGGATCTATGTAATGAGAAATATATCTGGTCTTTCTCCTGGCTCCTGGCATACCACTCCGAAAACACTTAAAATTTTCTAGGCGATAGGATTATTTTTTTAATATATATATTCATATGGATCATTTTTTTTAATCACACTGGACTTTATGCTAAGGATGGAACCAATGGAAATGGTCACCAGAAAGACCAAGTGATTAGAGGATTGAAACTTTGAGTCTTGCCCACTGGCCTCTGGGGAGGGATTAAGCTCTATAAAAAAAAAATAGAACAACAACAACACAAACTCTTGAACAAGGAGATCTGATGAGTTTCCAGGTGGTAAATGAACCCTTGTGCCAGGAGGGTGACATACTCCAACTCTAAGGGAATAGAGGCCTCTCTAATGGACCTCATGTTATACACCTTTTCATTTGACTCTTCCTCTGGAGCATCTATAATATACTTTACAACAAACCAGCAAACATCTAAGTGTTTCCCTGGATCCCATGAGATGTTCCAGCAAATTATCAAATCTGAGGAGGGAGATGTGTGGTGAAATCAGACACAAGAGTGTAGGGAACCTAGGGATCCCTTGAAACTGATGTCTGCAGTTGAGGATAGTCTTACCATCAAGCCCTTGACTTGTGCAGTCTGAGCTAACTCCAAGTCCTTGGTGTCCAACTGAACTGTGAACACTTTGTGTCCTTAACAAAGGAAAGACTAGCTCAGTGTGGAAGACCATCACATTTTTAATGTCAGAAGTGTGGGTGTAAGTAGAAATAGCACTTTCAAGTATCCTTGAAATAATTAAATGAGACTGGAACTTTACCTTTCTGATCTCCTTATAAAAAATTCAAAACCCCATTCTAATTAGAGAGAAAATATAAAATTCCAATTGCATGGCATTAAATAAAAAATCTGACCAGTAATCCTCAAAACTGTCAAGGTTACAAAAATTTTAAAAAAAAGTCTGAGAAGCTGCCATAGCCAAGGGGAACTTAAAGAAACATGACAATTAAGTGTAATGTGGTATAGTAGATATGATCCTAGAGCAAAAAAAAAGTACATTAGCTAGAAACTAAGGAATTCTTTGTCCATAGGTTTGCAAAGTATCAGACACAATTGAACAGGCAGCTGTTCAGGAAATATGAGATATGGATGCTAGTTGATCATAATGTATGGATTCTGCTTGACTGTCACAGATGTATCACAGTAAGACAAAAGAGTAATAATAGAGAAAAGTGAGTACATGGAAACTCTCTGCACTATTTTTGTAATTGTTTATACATCTGAATCTTCCTTTTTCTTTTTAACACTGTAATGTTTCATCATAACAGGTGAATATATTTCCTTTCTTCTTTTCAATTATTCTCACCACCAAATATTTTTCTGTGATTGCTTACATACAATGTGGAAAAGGAAGAGAGAAGGGAGATCACCAGGTATATTGATATTGGGTGTTTCAAGCTACATAGAGTGTGATAAAATATATTCATTTAAAAATTATATCAAGTATTTAACTGCTATCTCACAATAGCAATTGATATAAATAATCAGATCATTTTTTTCCTTTTTAAATATTTTTCTTGGCTTTTTATTTTCAATTAACAATATTGTAATAGTTTCAGGTGGACAGTGAAGGGACTCAGCCATACATATACACATATCCATACAACTAATATTTTCTATATGTTTTCATTCATCTATATAACTTCAATATTCATCTCTAAATTTGTTACAGATTATATATATGCTGTGCTTAGTTGCTCAGTCATGTCCCACTCTTTGTGACTCCATGGACTGTAGCTCGCCAGGCTTCTCTGTCCATGGACATTCTCCAGGCAAGGATACTGGAGTGGGTTGCCATGCCATCATCCAGGGGATCTTCCCAGCCTAAGGGTCAAACCCAGGTCTCCCACATTGCAGGCAATTCTTTACCAACTCAGCCAACAGGGAAGGCCAAATTTATATGTATAAGTAAGTAAATGATAGTCACTCAGTTCTGTCCCACTCTTTGCAATCCCAAGGACTATAGGGCCCGAGGTTCCTCTGTCCATGGAATTCTCCAGGCAAGAATACTGGAGTGAATTCACTTCTCTAGAGGGTCTTCTTGACCCAGGGATCAAACCTAGGTCTCCTGCATTGCAGGCAGATGCTTTACCAGCTGAAACACCAGGGAAGATAGATGCATAGAGATATGGATATATCAATATATTCTTCCAGAACCCAGAACAGTGTTTTTCATATAAATACTTTTGAGTGAACAAATTACATTCTGTTTTTGTACTAATAATTATTACATTTTATTACTTTCATTACATTTAAACATATACCTATTAACATTTCTAAAGATTCTATTGATAGATGTAAGGTCTTTTATCATCTAGCTTTTATCATCTTCATCATAATTAATTTACAATGTTTTATTCAATTGTCTTATAATGACACAAATAGAGTTCAAAGAGGAAACAATATACCAGAAACATTAACGATTCTTGTAGAAACAAACTTGGAACGGAAATCCTCTCTGTGAAAAGATATGCTCTTTAAATTGCTACAAGAATTTCTATGAGGAGTCCAAGGTGATTTTCTCAAGAGGAGACAAATGCTTTTATTCTTTTAGTGACTGCTGGATATTTTCACAGAGGGTTATAATGATCATAGGTAATGCATCACCAGGCTCTTATATGCTGTAAAATTTATGAGAGAGATGTATTTGTCAAACTCTGTGAAGGCACTCTGTGGTTGCTTATGCAGGATTAGTTTTGCCGGAAGTCCAGCAGACAGAGGCCATTTAATCAACTCTTTGGTGCTAGTCAAAATGATATCCTACTGAGACCATCTGGATGTCAGCTGGAATCAAGTTTAGCTCTACCGGTAGGAGCCAGAGTTGAGTCAGTCAATAGCTTCCTGAACAGTTATGTTTAAACAAAAGTTTAATCAGCATGCTTGTTGATCGATTGTATTACAAACTTGTGTTTTCATAGGATAAGGTCTTTAGATATAGAGACAAAAGATTTTTAACACTTTTTTTTAACTCTTGCAAAGTAACATAAGTATTGTAAACTTTTCCATTTTACCTAATACACAGTCTTCCTAACAATTACCATTCTTGTTCTGCATACAGTCCTATATAATTTCATCAATTTAAATCCACAGGCACAGGGTCATTTGTGCAATCATTCAGTCTTTGTTTCCTAGGAAACAGACCAGTCAAGAGATGAAAGATGGCCACCCACTTTCTTTACCACCATTATTTGACCCTTTACTAATCCATGTAATTCATAAGTTTCTTTTTCATACTGCTCAAATTCTGCTATGGTTTTAAAGTCATTTTAGAACCTAATTTTTATTCACTATTTTGAAAAATCCTAAAATAGAGTTGTTAGCAACATTCAAAATGGTAAAATTCTTCACTAGTACAATTCATATGAATTTCTAAATCCTATGCTAACTGAAATGAACAATTTTTTCACATACTTTGTGAAAAATAATCTGAGGTTTTATATATATATATATATATATATGCATATATACATACACACTTGGAGAGACAGCTATAGAATAAATATATAGAATAATGCATGACTTTACACTCAATATACTGCTTTTCATACTGTCTATAATTTAGTCTTTACAGACACTCTTGAATATCTTATTTTTTTGGCCATGGTATCTGGGGATCTTAGTCCTTGACCAGGGATTGAATCTATGCCCCTTATAGTGGAAACCTGGAGTCTTAACTGTTGGACCAAGGGAAGTCCAGATACTCTTTGATAATCTTGGAAAGCCAATTTATGTATAAATGAACTGCATGTTAGTAAACAGTAGCACTTTCATTTTTATCAAGAGGCTCTTTAGTTCCTCTTCACTTCCTGGCGTAAGAGTGGTGTCATATGCATATCTGAGGTTGTTGATATTTCTCCTGGCAATCTTGATTCCAGCTTGTGCTTCTTCTAGCCCAGTATTTCTCATGAAGAACTCTGCATATAAGTTAAATAAGCAGGGTGAAAGAGGAGAGTGAAAACGTTGGCTTAAAGCTCAATATTCAGAAAATAAAAATCATGGCATCTGGTCCCATTACTACAAGGGAAATAGATGGGGAAACAGTGGAAACAGTGTCAGACTTTATTTTGGGGGGCTCAAAAATCACTGCAGATGGTGACTGCAGATGGTGACTGAAATTAAAAGACGCTTACTCCTTGGAAGAAAAGTTATGACCAACCTAGATAGCATATTCAAAAGCAGAGAGAGATAGCGTATTGATGCAAGAGTTGGACTGCGAAGAAGGCTGAATGCTGAAGAGTTGATGCTTTTGAACTGTGATGTTGGAGAAGACTCTTGAGAGTCCCTTGTACTGCAAGGAGATCCAACCAGTCCATTCTGAAGGAGATCAACCCTGGGTATTCATTGGAAGGACTGATGCTAAAGCTGAAACTCCAGTACTTTGTCCACCTCATATGAAGAATTGACTCTTTGGAAAAGACTCTACTCTGATGCTGGGAGGGATTGGAGGCAGGAGGTAAAAGGGTCGACAGAGGATGAGATGGCTGGATGGCATCACTGACTTGATGAACGTGAGTTTGAGTGAACTCCAGGAGTTGATGATGGACACAGAGGCCTGGCCTGATTACATTCATGGTGTCGCAGAGTCAGATACGACTGAGTGACTGAACTGAACTGAACTGAAACAGTCACTTCAGTTGTATCTGACTCTTTACAACTCCATGGACTGTAGTCCATCAGGCTCCTCTGTCAATAGCATTTCCCAAGCAAGAATACTGGAACATGTTGCCATTTCCTTCTCCAGGGGATCTTCCTGACCAAGGGATCGAACCTCAATCTCTTATTTCTCCTGCTCTGGCAGATGGGTTCTTTAACACTAGTGCCCCCAGCTAAATGGTCAAGTAATATTAAATATACTTGGAAACCTTCTTCTCAAAACTTATGACTTAATTGTTGCCCTTATATAACACAATTTGTGAGACTGTTCACCAGTTTCAAGTATGGCAGAGAAAATAGTTTCTTTCTGAATAATAACAGAAGGCTGCAAATTGGTAATCTGTAAAGCTGTCCTGGCCTCTGGATCTGTCAGTTCATTCAGTCACTCTGTCATACCCCACTCTTTGTGACCCCAGGACTGCAGCACTCCAGGCTTCCCTGTTCATCATCAACCCCAGAGCTCACTCAAAATTCATGTTCATCCAACCATCTCATCCTCTGTCGTCTCCTTCCCCCACTTTTTATCTTTTCCAAAATCAGGGTCTTTTCCAAGGAGTCAGTTCTTTGCACCAAAGTATAGGAGCTTCAGCTTCAGCCTCAGTCCTTCCAATGAATATTCAGGGCTGATTTCCTTTAAGATGGACGGGTTTTATCTCCTTTCAGTCCAAAAGACTCTCAAGAGTCTTCTCCAACACCACAGTTCAAAAGCATTAATTCTTCAATGCTGTGGTAAATAATTTGTTGTGGACAATGTTCTGCACAAGAGGACAAGGTCTGATTTCTAGCTAGACTGTAGATATCAGAGATTGAGGACAAATTGCTTGCTATTCAGATGTTACTTAATTTGCCTCAAAACTGATGAACTCTAAATAATTGCTAAAAATCACTTAAGCCTTTGATTAAGAAAATACATTATATTTTTTAAACTATGAGTTAGCTTGTATGAACTTAATACCTTGCATTATCAAGACATAAGATAGTTGATTCTGCAATGTATTGTTTGAAACATGCATTTATAAACACACACACACACACACACACACACACACACACACTTCCCTGATAACTCAGTAGGTTAAGAATCTGCCTGCAATTCAGGAAATGCAGGAGACATGGGTTCACTCCCTGGATCAGGAAGATCCACTAGAGGAGGTCATGGGAAATGACTCCAGTACCCTTGCTAGGAAAATCCCATGGACAGGGGAGCTACATACACACACACACACATACATACACACCTGTATACACAAACAGATACATATGTATTTATCAAACTTTTATACTGTATATAGATATACATGTACATATATATTTACATATGACGTTTCTATTCAAGAGGGTTAAATTATTTATGAAAGAAATCTGATTTATATTTAAACTTCTCTGGATTTTCCCTTATGTGCATCCAAATATAATAATAATTGGAGGGATTATCTATGAAGTTACATGGCAAAAATAAATGTACATATCATAATATTTTTGTGTAGGTAGTCACACTCTTTTCATTATTTACTTGTTATAATTTTGATTGAGAAAAATAATCTGACACATGCTATTTTAGGATAAATCTATCCTTTTGTATCACATAAAATTATAATATTAAGTGTCAAAAAAGAACACCCAAAAAAGATGTCTTTTTCATTATAGGGGACTGGAATGCAAAAGTAGGGAATCAAGAAACACCTGGAGTAACAGATGAATTTGGCCTTGGAATACAGAATGAAGCAGGGCAAAAGCTAATAGACTTTGGCCAAGAGAATGCACTGGTCATAGCAAACACCCTCTTCCAACAACACAAGAGAAGACTCTACACATGGACATCACCAGATGGTCAATACTAAAATCAGATTGATTATATTCTTTGCAGCCAAAGATGGAGAAACTCTATACAGTCAGCAAAAACAAGACCAGGAGCTGACCGTGGTACAGATCATAAACTCCATATTGCCAAATTCAGACTTACCTTGAAGAAAGTTGGGGAAACCACTGGACCATTCAGGTATAACCTAAATCAAATCCCTTATGATTATACAGTGGAAATGAGAAACAGATTTAAGGGATCAGATCTGATAGAGTTCTTGATGAACTACAGATGGAGGTTCATGACATTGTACAGGAGACAGGGGAAATGCAAAAAAGCAAAATGGTTGTCTGAGGAGGCCTTGCAAACAGCTGTGAAAAGAAGTGAAAATCAAAGAAGAAAATGAAAGCTGTATCCGTTTGAATGTAGAGTTTCAGAGAATAGCAAGGAGAGATAAGAAAGCCTTCCTCAGTGATCAGTGAAAAAAAAAAAATAGAGGAAAACAACAGAATGGGAAAGACTAGAGATCTCTTCAAGAAAATTAGAGATACCAAGGGTATATTTCATGCAAAGATGGGCTAAATAAAGGACATAAATGACATGGACCTAACAAAAGCAGAAGATATTAAGAAGAGGTGGCAAGAAATACATAGAACTACACAAAAATGGTCTTCATGATCCAGATAATCACAATGGTATGATTATTCACCTAGAGCCAGACATCCTGGGATGCGAAGTCAAGTGGGCCCTAGGGGACACTTTACTATGAACAAAGCTAGTGGAGGTGACAGAATTCCAGTTAAACTACTTCAAATCCTAAAAGATGTTGCTGTGAAAGTGCTGCACTCAATATGCCAGCAAATTTGGAAAACTCAGCCGTGGCTCCAGGACTGGAAAAGGTGAGTTTTCATCTGAATCCCTAAGACAGGCAATGCCAAAGCATGCTCAAACTACTACACAATGCACTCGTCTCACATGCCAGTAAAGTGGTGCTCAAAACTTTCCAAGCCAGGCTTCAGCAGTATGTGAACCATGAACTTCCAGATGTTCAAGCTGGTTTTAGAAAAGGTAAAGGAACTAGAGATCAAATTGCCAACATCTGCTGGATCTTCAAAAAAGCAAGAGAATTCCAGAGAAACATCAATTTCTGCTTTATCGACTATGCCAAAACCTTTGACTGTGTGGATCACCACAAACTGTGAAAGATTCTGAAAGAGATAGGAATACCAGACCACCTGACCTGCCCCTTGAGAAATATGTATGTATGTCAAGAAGCAACAGTTAGAACTGGACATGGAACAACAGACTGGTTCCAAATCAGGAAAGGAGTACCTCAGAGTACATCATGTGATATACTGGGCTGGATTAAGCACAAGTTGGAATCAAGATTGCTGGGAGAAATATCAATAAACTCAGATATGCAGATAACATCCTTATGGCAGAAAGCGAAGAAGAACTAAAGAGCCTTTTGATGAAAATGAAAGAGGAAAGTGAAAATGTTGGCCTAAAACTCAACATTCAGAAAACGAAGATCACGGCCTAAAGTCCCATCACTTCATGGCAGATAGATGGGGAAACAGTGGAAACAGTGTCAGACTATTTTGGTGGTGGTGGGGGCTTCAAAATCACTGCAGATGGTGACTGCAGACATGAAATTAAAAGATGATTGTTCCTTGAAAGAAAAGTTATGAACAACCTAGAGAGCATTTTAAGAAACAAAGACATTACTTTGCTGACAAAGGTCCGTCTAGTTAAGGCTATAGTTTTTCTAGTAGTCATGTATGGATGTAAGAGTTGGACTATGAAGAAAGCTGAGCACCGAAGAATTGATGCTTTTGAACTGTGGTGTTGGAGAAGACTCTTGAGAGTCCCTTGGACTGCAAGGAGATCTAACTCAAACTCAATCATACTCATGGCTATGGGTTTTCCAGTAGTTATGTATGGATAGGAGAGCTGGACTGTAAAGAAACCTGAGTGTGAAAGAATGGATGATTTTGAACTGTGGTGTTGGGGAAGACTCTTGACAGGTTCTTGAACAGCAAGGAGATCCAACCAGTCCATCCTAAAGGAAATCAGTCCTGAATATTCATTGGAAGGACTGATGCTAAAAATGGAACTCCAATGCTTTGGCCACCTGTTTTGAAGAAGTGACTCATTTGAAAAGACTCTGATGCTGGAAAAGATTGAAGGCAGAAGGAGAATGGGATGACATAGGATGAGATGATTGGATGGCATCACTGACTCAATGGACATGAGTTTGAGTAAGCTCCAGGAGTTGGTGATGGAATACAGATTCTGTAGAAGGCCACAGAGGTGAAGGGCCTTCATTTTGCTTCACATCAATGGATGCACAGATCAGTGTGACTTGCTACAGGTGTTGCCAAATTTGCTCACTCAATTCAGGTAGCACCTTCCAGGTTTCTTTCCTAAAAATTATTCTTTTCCTTCCTATACCCTGTTTTTTAGAAACAAATCCATAAATGTAGATCACATTCAAGGGGAAGAATGCAAAGCTTCATCTCCTAGAGGAATATATTAGAAATGTGTGGTAATGTGTTAAACCCAAGCACAGATTTTATTAAATTATATGAATTAAACTTTGTCTGTATAAAAATACTCTATTTCTTCAAATTTCACTAAGTTTAGCATCTGTCAGTGTATCTTGCTTCCAGCAATTATTGCTATAATGCTCTAACATGATCTTCTAATTCTCTCATTTCTCCAAGTATACATTTATCTGTAAGTAGGGTCTTTTCCTTCTGCTAGACATATTTGTTTATTCAATCATTTATTCATCTCTGTTTAGATTCATGGTTATTTTTAAAAACATTAATGTTAATATTCCAATTCTGCTTTTATCTGAAAATGGTTTTAAGAAACTAAATTCTTAGTTCCAGGTCTTCTCAGTGGACTAACTAGCTAATAAATGCATGTGTATACATATACAAATCCATGTCTATACATATATTTACATTATGTTTGTATCTTTCTACATATATATACATTTATATACGCACATATATATATATACATGTTGAATTAAATGTGTCCCTATGTAATTTTTAATTCTAATCTGAAACCACAAGTTTCATTCCAACATTGCACTTCTTGATTATCTTTAATTTCTGTCTGACAATGAGAAATCTTATTATCATTATGGTATATATATACATATACTTAGCTGCTCAATCATTGTATATATCTATATATGTATATATACGAAAAGTAACTCCAGAATTGCAAAAATATAAAGCTATAAGAAGCAAATCTACCAACTAAAGTTTCTATGATGCACAGTTATTTTTGTCTTTTGACTTAAATTATTCAGCTTTTTTAACTTTTAAAAAAATGTCCCTTTAAAAGAAAAAAGTTAAAATCAGGCCTCATTCCCATCACCTTCCATGAGTTTGTTAAATACTTGTAATAAAATTAGTTTCATTTTTCATAGTGTATATTCATTACTGTTTCCCCAACAGCCTCATTTTAAAATGTATTTTTATAAAGTTTCTTCTCTGTAGCCTACATTTCTATGAATTTGACAAAAGCATAAAATAATGTTACAGCCAATAGTACCATACAGATGAGTTCTGTTAATAATTACTCACTGTAAAATTCTGCATGATAAAATATTACCACTGAATAACTAAGAGTAAAGTATTTTATTTTACTCATTCAGTTCAGTTCAGTCGCTCAGTTATGTCCGACTCTCTGAGACCCGATGAATTGCAGCCCGTCAGGCCTCCCTGTTCATCACCATCTCTCGGAGTTCACCCAGACTCATGGCCATCGAGTCCGTGATGCCATCCAGCCATCTCACCCTCAGTCATCCCCTTCTCCTCCTGCCCCCAATCCCTCCCAGCAT
>SJYW01002027.1:197921-272541 GCA_006410735.1 Raphicerus campestris | reverse complement strand
CAATAGTCCTATGGTTAACACATTCTTTAGTGCTATCCTTCTTGGGAACTGGGATGAGGACTGACCTTTTCCAATCTTGTGGCCACTGCTAGGTCTTCCAGATTTGCTGACATATTGAATGCAACATCTTGATACTGGGTTGGTCCTTTAGGGTTTTGAATAGTTCTACTGGAATTCAATCACATCCACTAGCTTTGTTCATAGTGATGCTTCCTAAGGCCCACTTGACTTCTCTCTCCAGAATGTCTAGCTCTGGGTGGCTAACCACATCTTCATAGTAATCAGTTCACTTAGTTCTTTTTTGTACAGTTCTTCCATGTATTCTTTCCATCTCTTCTTGATCTCTTCAGTGTCTAATAGCTCTTTACCATTTGTGTCCTTTCTTGGGCCCATATCTGGGCAAAGTGTTCCCTTGATATCTCTAATTTTCCTGAAGAGATCTCTAGTCTTTCCCTTTCTGTTGGTTTCTTCTAGTTTTATGCACTACTCATTGAAGAAGGACTTCTTGTCTCTCCATGCTGTTCTTTGGAAATCTGCATTTAGTTGACTATGCCTTTCCCTCCCTCCCTTGCTTTTTGCTACTCTTCTTTCTTTAATTATTTGTAAGGTCCCCTCATATAACCACTTTGCCTTTTTGCTTTCCTTTTTCTTTGGGATGGTTTTGTTTGCTGCCTCCTGAACAAATTGCTAACTGACTTTAATGCAGAATAGAAAATGGGATAATAGGGCAGTTTTTTAGGAAGCTGGTTCTGCATGAGTGGGAACCCTCTCTTTTTGATGATTCAGGTATTTACATCCAGCATCTGGGATGGTCACAAAGAGCAACTTTGTAAATGATGTTTTGTGTAGTTTGTCTACTATACAAATGCTTTTTTATTTACTCTTATTTCAAAATATTTGCTTGTATAATGAATCAATTGTCATAGTTTAATCTGTGAAACTGAAATATAGCCCCTCTTCACTCACAACATATTGATATAATTGTTATTATTTAGTACCTATCCATCCACAATGGCTTTCTATAAACATATAAAAGCTTATGTGTGCTTCTCCCTTTTTATCTGTTTTTCAATAAAATAGGATTATAAATATATTATTCTGTATATTTTTTCCTTGTTAATAATATGGCCCTCTTGTCAGGTTAATACATGTAGACATAACCTGTTTTTATTGGAGTCATGCTGTTTTGTAAAATGAATGCCCATGACTTCTTCCAGTATTTATNGATTATAAATATATTATTCTGTATATTTTTTCCTTGTTAATAATATGGCCCTCTTGTCAGGTTAATACATGTAGACATAACCTGTTTTTATTGGAGTCATGCTGTTTTGTAAAATGAATGCCCATGACTTCTTCCAGTATTTATCCCCTGTAGTAGACTTCCTCCTCATGTATTTACAGTCAAAGTACAGTAATAAACAACCTTGTGTATACATTCTTAGATATTGATAACTTTATTTCATTTTAGGTGACTAATTATGGGATTGCAGAAGCAAAGCAAAGGCATATTTTGATTTTATGATTATAGATAAAGCCATTTTACTATCAAAGGAACTGGTTGCAGAAATTTACATTTATACCAACGATCTATTATGGTGTTTCTTTGCCTGTACTTTTTTTCATAACTGAATAAAGGCAATATTTTTCACTTTTTTCAATGAGAAAGAACATGATATGATTGTTCTGTTTTGTGATTGACCAGCTACTAATGAACTTGAACAACTTTCATAGATTTATTTGACATCTGCATTTAATTTCTTGTATATTCTCTGTTCAAATTTATTGTCCATTTTTCTGATTGATATCCTATTAATAAATCTTCAGATCTTTGTAAATCACTAACATTTTGTCAATTTTATGTGATATCAATATTTAAATGTTTTAAAATCTTCAACTCTTGATTAGTCATACAAACCTCCTAATTATAATGTCATCTAATTTCTCAGGGTTTTTTATCTGCTTTGATTTTACTCTATGATGTTTTATCAATTTAGTGCCATTTTCTCCCCACAAAATTATGTAAAATTTTTCTTCAAATGTTTGTCTTATATCTTATATTTAAATGCTATAACACATCTGTTTGTGTCTATGTGTGCGTGTTTCTTGTGATATGTGATGTGGTATAATTTTACACTCTTTGAATTGAATAACTGTATCAGTTAGGACTCTGGCATGAAAACCAAGACACAAAGAGGGTAAAAGTTTTAGTAAAAGGACTGTTTATAAGTATGAGGCAAGACTGAGGGAAGATAAATAATGAAAGATTTTTTAAAAATTTCTTCTAATATTTGAAGGGACTGGAAGGGCCGAGAAGGCAAGAGGTGAGAATGGTTACCAGAAGCNAGATAAATAATGAAAGATTTTTTAAAAATTTCTTCTAATATTTGAAGGGACTGGAAGGGCCGAGAAGGCAAGAGGAGAGAATGGTTACCAGAAGCCTACAGGAAGTAGGCACCTAAAGGAAAGCATGTCCTTCAGGGGAGGGATGACACCAGCACACAGTCCCACAGGGAGACATAGAGGAATAAATACACTAACCTCATCTAACCTTACTGTCCTTTTGCTCTAAGTCCCTGTTTTTGATGCCTCCCTCAGGGTAAAATCTATAAGAAAGACATGACCGAACAACTAAGCAACGAAATGCAGTTCACATCACTGATTTCACCAAAGGGTGAAGGGTGGAAAGAGGATTCAGCATGGCAGCCATCAGTCACATACTGTGGCTGCAGCCTGAATTGAAACGCACTTTCTACATAAAAGACATCAGTATTCCAGGTGCTGCAGGTGGTAAAGAACTCGCCTGCTAATGCAGGAGACATAAGAGAGACAGATTTGGTCTCAGGACAACCCACTCCAGTGTTCTTGCCTGGAGAATCCCATGGACAGCAGAGACTTGGTGGGCTACATTCTTAGGGTCCCTAAGAATCTGACATGAAGTGACTTAGCACACACACACACAAACGAGGTACTAATGTCAAAGAATTGATAGGAAAAACAAAAAGAATAAGAGATGTCTAACTAACGATTTGTTTTTATATTCATTGCACATTGAAATAGTATAATAATGTTGTTCAGTTGTTCAGTCTTGCCTGACTATTTGTGACCCCATGGACTGCAGCATGACACACTTCTCTATTCTTCGCTATCTGCTGGAATTTGCCCAAACTCACATCCATTAAATCAGTGATGCCATCCAACCATCTCATTCTCGATCGTCCACTTCTTCTCTTGTCCCCAGTCTTTCCCAGCAACAGAGTCTTTTCCAATGAGTTAGCTCTTCACATCAAAGTACTGGTGCTTAAGCATTAGCATCAATCCATCCAATCAATATTCATGGTTGATTTTCATTAGGATTGAGTAGTTTGATTTCCTTGCAGTCTAAGGGACTCTCAAGAGTCTTCTCCAGCACCACAATTCAGAAAGCATCAATTCTTTCGTGCTCAGCCTTCTTTATCATCCAAATCACAACTGTACATGACTAGAAAAATCCTAGCTTTGACTACACTGACCTTTTCTGGCAAAGTGATGATGGCTTTGCTTTATGATACACTGTCTAGGATGCTTCTTTTATATGTGTGTGTTTTTTACACAGTCAGCAAAAACAATGCAATACTACTGAGCTATAAAAAGAATGAAATTTTGCCACTTTCAACATGAATAGACTTAAAGGGTACTGTGCCAACTGATATGTCAGACAGAGAAAGACAAAAATACCATCTGATTTCATTTGTATGTAAAATCTAAAAGACAAAATAAACAAATAACATGACAAAAACAGACTCTTAGATACTGAAAACTGGCAGTGGCCAGAGAGAAGGGATGTAGGGGGATTGGCCAAATAAGTGAACGTATCAAAATGTGGAAAAGAAAGTCATTTACTGGAGTGGGTAGTCTTTCCCTTCTCCAGGGGATTTTCTCGACTCAAGGATCAAACCCAGGTCTTCCACACTGCGGGCAGGTTCTTTACCAGCTGAGCCACCAGGGAAGCTCAAGAATACTGGAGTGGGTAGCCTATCCCTTCTTCAGTGGATCTTCCTGACCCAGGGTCTCCTGCATTTCAGGCAGATTCTTTATTGACTGGAGCTCTCAGGGAAGACCAAGAGGTAACAAACTTTCAGTTAAAATATAAATAAGTCACAGGGACATAATATATAACATAGGGAAGATAACCAATAATATTGTAATAACTGTTATGGTGAAAATTAGTAATCAGAATTATTGTGATCATTTCATAATGAATAAACATTGAATCACTAAGTTGTATACTTAAAACTAACATAATATTGTAAGTCAATTATATTTCAAGAAAAGAAATGGCAAAACATATATGTATTTTTGGAAGGAAATATCATTTTTATAATGCTAATTCATGCCATCTAGTGAAATGATCTCCACCTACCAAAACCTTGCTTAATGCTCTTCCATAATATATTATAGATTTCCTCATATTAGGTTTTGTATCTTTCTTATTAAATCCACTTCTAGGTACTTTATAGTTTTTTGCCCATTATTATTTTTTTTCATTTCCATTTTTGACTTATATCAATATTATTATTTGAATGAGGAAACTATTTAAGTTTATAGATTTATTTTGCATTCAGACATCAAAGTATTAATTTTTCTTGTATTTTAAAAGCACAGGCATGTTTTCAGTATTCTAAGTTAATTTTCTTTCACTCGTTATGATCTATTTAAGTTATGTTAAATAAAACACCTAATGCATAAAAGTGCTGTACATGTGAAACTAATATTTTAAGTCAATTACACTTATAATATTGATTAGTAATGCTGATTAGTGATGACAATAGTAATCATCCTTATTTTAATCCACAATTTAATGATAATAACTTTTTAATTTCACTCTTTAGGATGATATTTGCTATTGACTGTGGTTTAGTCACTAAGTTGTGTCTGACTTTTGTGACTTCACAGACTGTAGCCTTCCAGGCTCCTCTTTCCCTGGGGTTCTCCAAGCAAGGATACTGGAGTAGGTTGCCATTCTCTTCTCCAGGGGATCTTCCTGACCCAGGGATTGAACCCAGGTCTCCTGCAATGCAGGAAGTTTCTTTACCAACTGAGTTACTAGGGATGCCCACAAGGATATTTGCTATTATTTGAGGATAAATAAGTAGAATCAGGTATAGGTTGTTTCCTGCAAGTTCTATTTTCGTTGAAGTGCTTTCTCGCAATAAATTTTTGTTCTTCTTTAACTTATGGATATATTCTTTACTCGAGAGGAAAATGGCAACCCACTCTAGTATTCTTGCCTGGGTAATCCTGTGGACAGAGGAGCCTGGTGAGCTACAGTCCATGGGGTCAGAAGAGTTAGTCACAACTTAGTGGCCAACCCACCACCACTACCACATTCTTTACTTAATAAGTTGCTAGGTATTGTCTTACTTTAAATACATTCATTATATATCTCTTAATTTATTTTTAATTGAAGGATAATTGCTTTACAGAGTTTTCCTGTTTTCTGTCAAACCTCAGCATGAATCAGAAATAGGTATACATATATCTATCCTCTCCCTTTTGGAAGATTATAAAACATTGAACTATATTAGCATTCTTTGAATAATCCCAACTTTTTTTGGTATCCTTTTCTTTAAATGTATAATTTGTTGACATTTTATTTAGAATTTTCACATCTGTATTTATAAATAAATTTGGTCTAAGTTATTGTACCATATTTTTCAGGTTTGAGTGAGACAATTCATGATAACCTATAAAATTACCTGGGGAAATTTCCAGATTTTTCTTTGGTATAGGATTATTAGAATTATAAATCATCTTTAAAATCAATTCTTATGCAATTTGAAGGACCTATAATTCTCAAGCTGGCTAAGTTTGGGATCTTTTCAATTGTAATCGGTCATGAAACTCTAAGTGATATTAATTTTTGTTAAAAGTCATTTATATTTTCTGTAGTTTAAATCTAAAGAGTTATTCATAACATTATATTGTAGCTTTCTAGAGCTATACATAAACTGAGCTAAAATATTCATTCTTAGTGCTGTTTTTGTTTATAGCTGTTAATCATATATAATCTTTCCACTTTCTTATCTCATTAATTTCTATTTTTTAAATTAGATGTTCCTAGTTAAATGTTCTTTATTAAAATGTTCCTAGTCCCTTTCAATTTGGGGAGCTTATTTTTATTTTACTAATTGCTTAGCAATAATAATTTGGTCACAAGTTTAATTTCTTTTTTTAATTAAAACATTTAAAGCTACAGATTCTCTTCTGAGTATAGCCCTGGTTTGAGTTGCTGTTGACTATTACCCACTCCAGTACTCTTGCCTGGAGAATTCCATGGACAGGGGAGCCTGGCAGGCTACAGTCCATGGGGTCTGAAAGAGCTGGACGCAACTGAGGGACTTTCACTTTCACCTTTAGCGTGTGGCCACTCGCCTTTACAGCTCAGTGTTCTGCTGCTTTGTGGCTCTTTGATGCCTTAATGTATATAAAGTTTTAAAGTGTATCTGCTTTTCCCCTTTGTTTTTATGGGAGTACCAGCCTGTATATCTGGTTCTCCCCTGGGTATCTACAGTCAGTCCTAGTTATTTTACAAGTTAGAGTGCCAAGTAGGTGACAGAAAGTGCAAACAAGGAACACTAATTTAATTGGCCATCTTCTCTGACTCCCCTCCATTTTATTTTATTACTAAATTTTGCCAAATACCAGATTATACTTTTTATTTCTGAATGTTATTGTTTGAAATTATGCAGACACATTTATATTTAATTCAACTCACAATTTTGACATTTTCCCAAGTTGAGTGAATGCTACTTAGAAAATAAAAACTTTCATTTTGCCACTAGCTCATATGGAGTGTTCTCATAGAGCTGTAAATGAACTCAATATTCATTATGCAAATGAAGAAACTCAGACAAAATTAAAAGGGTTCAGCTTTGTGGCATCATTTCAGGATCTAATTTTGAGGTTTCAGTCCTCTTGCCTAAGATAATTGTGGGCATCACATTAAGTTGCTCTTGATAAATAAATAAAACATTTCAAACAGAAATTGCATTGAAAGAGTTATGGCCTAAAGTAAGGAAGGGTGACACGGAGATGACACTAGGGACTAATGGTAACTTCATCTAACACTGCTCCATGCCTAAAGGCAACTTTAACAGCCCATTTCGTCTTATTTGGTTCTGTGATCAACTCTCAGCCCTCCATTATTTTAAGGACCAATCATCTGTTCTTACCAGCTTCTTCCTGATAAACTACGAGATATACACTCTCATCTATTTAAATTTTTGAGAGATAAGTCAAACAAGGGAATTTTCCTAAAGTGTTTAGCACAAAACTAATTCTAGATACTATTTCTAGGCCACTAAAAGCCAACAGTTAACTTCATCTTTCAGGATATTGACTTTATCCTNGTGTATAAGAGACAGATCCTCTCCCTTTTGGAAGATTATAAAACATTGAACTATATTAGCATTCTTTGAATAATCCCAACTTTTTTTGGTATCCTTTTCTTTAAATGTATAATTTGTTGACATTTTATTTAGAATTTTCACATCTGTATTTATAAATAAATTTGGTCTAAGTTATTGTACCATATTTTTCAGGTTTGAGTGAGACAATTCATGATAACCTATAAAATTACCTGGGGAAATTTCCAGATTTTTCTTTGGTATAGGATTATTAGAATTATAAATCATCTTTAAAATCAATTCTTATGCAATTTGAAGGACCTATAATTCTCAAGCTGGCTAAGTTTGGGATCTTTTCAATTGTAATTGGTCATGAAACTCTAAGTGATATTAATTTTTGTTA
This sequence comes from Raphicerus campestris, assembly GCA_006410735.1. Classification (NCBI taxonomy): domain Eukaryota; kingdom Metazoa; phylum Chordata; class Mammalia; order Artiodactyla; family Bovidae; genus Raphicerus; species Raphicerus campestris. The sequence continues at coordinate 264,750 of SJYW01002027.1, read as the reverse complement.
AAAGTCATTTATATTTTCTGTAGTTTAAATCTAAAGAGTTATTCATAACATTATATTGTAGCTTTCTAGAGCTATACATAAACTGAGCTAAAATATTCATTCTTAGTGCTGTTTTTGTTTATAGCTGTTAATCATATATAATCTTTCCACTTTCTTATCTCATTAATTTCTATTTTTTAAATTAGATGTTCCTAGTTAAATGTTCTTTATTAAAATGTTCCTAGTCCCTTTCAATTTGGGGAGCTTATTTTTATTTTACTAATTGCTTAGCAATAATAATTTGGTCACAAGTTTAATTTCTTTTTTTAATTAAAACATTTAAAGCTACAGATTCTCTTCTGAGTATAGCCCTGGTTTGAGTTGCTGTTGACTATTACCCACTCCAGTACTCTTGCCTGGAGAATTCCATGGACAGGGGAGCCTGGCAGGCTACAGTCCATGGGGTCTGAAAGAGCTGGACGCAACTGAGGGACTTTCACTTTCACCTTTAGCGTGTGGCCACTCGCCTTTACAGCTCAGTGTTCTGCTGCTTTGTGGCTCTTTGATGCCTTAATGTATATAAAGTTTTAAAGTGTATCTGCTTTTCCCCTTTGTTTTTATGGGAGTACCAGCCTGTATATCTGGTTCTCCCCTGGGTATCTACAGTCAGTCCTAGTTATTTTACAAGTTAGAGTGCCAAGTAGGTGACAGAAAGTGCAAACAAGGAACACTAATTTAATTGGCCATCTTCTCTGACTCCCCTCCATTTTATTTTATTACTAAATTTTGCCAAATACCAGATTATACTTTTTATTTCTGAATGTTATTGTTTGAAATTATGCAGACACATTTATATTTAATTCAACTCACAATTTTGACATTTTCCCAAGTTGAGTGAATGCTACTTAGAAAATAAAAACTTTCATTTTGCCACTAGCTCATATGGAGTGTTCTCATAGAGCTGTAAATGAACTCAATATTCATTATGCAAATGAAGAAACTCAGACAAAATTAAAAGGGTTCAGCTTTGTGGCATCATTTCAGGATCTAATTTTGAGGTTTCAGTCCTCTTGCCTAAGATAATTGTGGGCATCACATTAAGTTGCTCTTGATAAATAAATAAAACATTTCAAACAGAAATTGCATTGAAAGAGTTATGGCCTAAAGTAAGGAAGGGTGACACGGAGATGACACTAGGGACTAATGGTAACTTCATCTAACACTGCTCCATGCCTAAAGGCAACTTTAACAGCCCATTTCGTCTTATTTGGTTCTGTGATCAACTCTCAGCCCTCCATTATTTTAAGGACCAATCATCTGTTCTTACCAGCTTCTTCCTGATAAACTACGAGATATACACTCTCATCTATTTAAATTTTTGAGAGATAAGTCAAACAAGGGAATTTTCCTAAAGTGTTTAGCACAAAACTAATTCTAGATACTATTTCTAGGCCACTAAAAGCCAACAGTTAACTTCATCTTTCAGGATATTGACTTTATCCTTGATCAAATAATAATAGTAGTAATAATAAAAATGATGATGAGAGGGGAAATGGATGGACCAGATAATCTGATTGAAAACTAAAATCTTAGAAATTAAGATGGAAAGAATATTCAGTTCAGTTCAGTCCAGTTGCTCAGTCGTGTCCGACTCTTTGTGATCTCATAAATTGTAGCATGCCAGGCCTCCCTGTCTATCACCAACTCTTGGAGTTCATCCAAACTCACGCCCATTGAGTCAGTGATGCCATCCAGCCATCTCATCCTTGGTCGTCCCCTTCTCCTCCTGTCCCTAATCCCTCCCAGCATCAGAGTCTTTTCCAGTGAGGCATCTCTTCACATGAGGTGGCCAAAGTACTGGAGTTTCAGCTTTAGCATCAGTCCTTCCAAAGAACACCCAGAACTAATATCCTTTAGAATGGACTGGTTGGATCTCCTTGCAGTCCAAGAAGAGTCTTCTCCAACACCACAGTTCAAAAGCATCAATTCTTCGGCGCTCAGATTTCTAAAGAATATTAAAGACATTCTAATTCACAGTTTTTATCTGCTGCTGGGTGAACTGATGCAAGGTAAAATAAAATAACATTTCACAGGAACTAGTTAGTGACTAGGTTCCAATTTTCAGGAATTCAATTTCTCACTTTTTAATATGACATTTTCATTTCTAAACACAGTTATTTAAGCTCCAAAAGTATATGCATGATTCCACATTCTTTTCTAGCAACATAAAAATGCCCAAAGGGATCCAAAGGAATTTTCAAGATAATTGGCAGCTATATTGGAAAATACACCTGAAGCTCTTTGTGCGCCAAATAAGTTAATCAAACAAAAAACATTTCTGGTTTATGGACAATATGTGGAGAATTCTACATTTTCTCTTTTTTTTTTTTCATTTAATGATGTTTAACTATTAAGAGAGATAGTAAGTTCTCAAAGGAAAGAAATAAGTAAGGACACATTGTAACAAGATGACCCTGAATATAGTTTAACAAATCTAAAAGATTTTACAAATGAAGGTCAACCTCAGGAAAGGAAACATTAATTTTTACCAACTATTTTTATAATTTAAGAAATAAGCCAATGAATAAAGAATAATAAGATTTAACTTTATACTTATAAAATTGCTTTATATATATAATATTATTTGATTTTCTACCAATCAACCTATGATAGGTAGATATTGCTGTTGCTTTTGCCATTATTATTATTGTTGTTGTCAGACATAAAATTTATCTGCATTTCTTCAATGGGAATTTTGCTTCTATTTTTGTAGTATCATCATGAAACTATGGGACCACCTAAAATTGGCTCACAACACCTAAGTAAGCCTAAATCTTTAGAGAGAGCTGCAATTACTATGATGAGGTTGTCTATACACCCATCCAGCCTGTCTTCACAGGATTAAACACAAAAGCAGTTATTTCCCTAATGCCTTCTGCTAATCTCAAGGCAATGTTTTCAAATGAGAAGGAAAAGGTCATCATTTTTCTTACAAGCCGTTTTAAAGGTATTATTATAAAAATAATTGCAATTTCAATCCAAAGATATGTTTGGTAGAACAAGCAAATGCCCAAGGCTGGCATTACATCATGGAGCTCAAAGAATTTCGTATGCATCTCACAGTTTCTATCACTAGCTTTGCGTGCTTAATTCCCCCAAATCCAGCTTGGGGGAAAAAAAAAAAATCTCCTTTTTCTCTGTTGGGTATTGAGACCTTGAGATAAAACCAAAGTCAACTCCTGGCATAAGCCATTGGCAGGTCCCTGAGGAAGTCTGTATCTGTCAGGCAAAATTTGAGGGCACTTTTCCAGATCTCACTCCTGGGATTATTTTAACAAATAGCCATTTTCACTCTGCCATGCCTCATATGACACCTACAGCAACAATGATGAGTGTTTGCACCCATGTGTCACAGCCATAAGAGAGCAAAATGGTTTCACTGACATATTTCCCCCCTTGCCTTAAAGACTGTTTTCAAGTATCATTTATAAGGATCCTGGGCAGTTGTCTTGAAAATTAAATCAGATAAAATGAATTTGCCATAAATCAGGGGAGATTTTGGAGAGACCTTTGGAAGAATGTCTTACTTGCCTGGAATAAATAACAGAAATGAGTGAGTGGTAAAGGCTGAAATTCTTCAAGAATGAAAGTATCCATTTCAGAGTAAGCTTGAAGGTAGGGCTTGTACAAAATAATATTTCCAAGTTTTAATCTGAGAAGTCGCAGTTCATTTTGGTTATTAACTCTCAGCCTGTGTGTGTTCAATCGCTTAATCGTGTCCAACTCTTTTGCGACCCCATGGACCGTAGCCCAGCAGGCTCCTCTGTCCACAGGATTTGCCAGAAGAGAATAAAAGAGAGGGTTGCTGTTTCCTTCTCCAGGGGGAGCTTCCTAACCAAGGGGTGAAACCAGCATCTCAAGTCTAATGCATTGAAGAAGGATTCTTTACCAACTGAGCCACCGGGGAAGCTCTGATTCTCAGCAGACTGGCAAGGAAACAGGCTCAAAGAGCTTATTCAGAGAATTGTTTATTTTGTATACTAAAAAGCAAATTTCCCTGCTTTTGCAGAGTGGAGTTTATGATCTTGTTCTTAAATGCATCCTTCAAATTCAGTCTACCCCAGATGTTCAAAACATATTAGTTGAAGAAAGTTATAAAGGAATCAAGCATTGTATTCTGCTTTATGGGTGTTTTTGTTTAGTTCCTCTAGCCGTGTCTGCCTCTTTGCTATTTTATGGTAGTGGTATCGCAGTTCTAAAAAGATGACTGTTTTGTCCAAGTTTATATGCAAACCTTGAAGCACTCTCTGATGATGATAATGGTGAAGAAAAAAAAAGGAGGAGGAGAAGGAGGATGTGTAGGAAGAAGATAGGAAGAGAGAAAGGAGGAAAGGGAAGGAGAGGGGAAAGACAAAGGGAAAGGAAGATAAAGAAGAAAATAGCAATCATGCTAAAGCAGACCAGTGCGTGGAGAAGGCCCACCAGAGAGTCTCCAAGTCAAACTGCCCATAATACAGGCCTGGGGCCTGAAGGTAACTCTTCTATTTGCTCCGTTTCTTTCTAATCTAGCCATGCAGCACAGCCTGGTATGGAAAATTATTCCTTCCTGAATCTTCCTTTATCAAATCCCAACATCTCATTAGCCCATCAAGTTGGTTATTCACTCTCATTGATGTTTTCCCCCTTTTCCCCTAAAGAAATAATAACCAGCTCCTTATTTACATTTCTTGTAAAAAAGCTTATGCTTAGATACTACACCAGCTTGTTGTATGTGAAGTGTATGTCAAAAATACATACACTTCAAAGGATAAAGATAATTGGGTGATGATTATCAAAGGATAAAGATGATTGGGTGATGATTAATCATCACCCAATTATCCTCTTCAGCATTACTTGAGAACTTCATTTTTTCTTGTTTTCTGAGCACCTGATGTATCATGAAGAACTGGTTTGTGTACAGGAATCAAGTATGCTGTTGACATACAGTTTTCAAGATAATGATATTATCCAAACAGACCTAAGTGGGGGATACAAAACAGGCAGGTGCTTAAGAAATTAAGAAAATAAAGGAATCTTTGAACTGGTTGAGTCAACAAGTTTCAGGATGGAGAAAGACTCTAAAGATTGTTTTACCCCTCTGTAATTAATATTCCCAGTCACTTGATCACTCTATTCATGCTTGAAAATACCAATTGCCAGTCTCCACTATCCACTGTAGGCTTCCCCCACTCTTGGTCAGCACTTCAACCATTCATAGCGGTTTTCTGGTAGGATGACTCAGGTACTTATCCCTGATGTATTGATACCTTTATTTGTTTTACTCTTTTAAAGTCAAAGTTTTTCAGATGTTCCTTCACTCTTTTGTTTATATTACAATGCACCAAAATAAGCCCCTAGATTCAAGACATTCTGTTACCTACTAGGTAGAATCAACCCTAATTCATCATAATAATCAGGGTCTAGCTCAGATGGTAAAGCATCTGTCTATAATGCAGGAGACCTGGGATTGATCCCTGGGTCGGTAAGATCCCCTGGAGAAGGAAATGGCAATCCACTCCAGTACTATTGCCTGGAAAAGCCCATGGACAGAGGAGCTTGGTAGGCTACAGTCCATGGGGTCGCAAAGAGTCAGACACGACTGAGCAACTTCACTTTAATTTCTTTCACTGCTATTAACATAGCTACTTTTCTAATCCCTGTTCCTCTGGTATAAGAAGCCCACAGCAACCAGAAAAAAAAAAAAAGGTACAGCTTAAAATTCAACAGAACTATTAGTGTCACTAAGATTTATGATTGCTGACTTGGCAAAGCCTAATGTTAGAAACACAGAGAGCACTAATGCACAAGCATCTCAGTAAGAGTAGACAGAAGAGTCAACCCTGCTTCCATGCCTTGGTTCCCATACCCATAGGTACTCGATTTATGGACACTTATTGGCCCATCAAAAAGATGACATTCTAGTGGTCAGTACCCCAATCCCCATGATACTATTCCCAAACTGTCTTGTTAGCAGTACCTTTAACAATACATTTTAATGCTTGGTCTATATGATGGGTTTATGGTAAGATCAGTGTACCTACAGTCCTGCAATCGTTGCTACCGTTCTGAAACAAGGCTGTGCATGCTACCATGACAGTGCATCAGGCGTTTTGTAAGTTCTTACGTGGTGGTGCTTGATGAACTGCTGCTAGAGAAGGAAAACTCATATACGTAGTAGATATCAACTCTTCCCCTTTCTGTGCAGAAGGAATTCAATGTAATTGACCTGCTACCTTGTGGCGAGCTTGCTTCTGGAGGAATTTTGCCATATGGAGGGATCATTCTGGCAGTGGCCCTAGTTTTCAATGCAGTCTGTGCTATTGCTTCAGGAGATGAAAATCTCCTTTATCAGCAGCCCTAGAGGCTCTCTGGCTTTGGTGTTCTTAGAGATAGCAGTTGGCTGCTCTGAACCTATCAACTCCCAATTTAAAATCCTCCAATAAAGAATCAAGCAAATCCACCTTCTTTATAATTATCATTTCCCCCACATCACTTAAGCTCTCAGCCACCAAATAGTGGCTCACCTTCTACCTACACTTCATTCTGATTATTTACAAGTGAAATCTCCCATGGTAGTGATCATCCCCCTTATCACCACCTATAGGATCCTTATTGCATCAGATAGGAGATTGATCCAGCTCCAGATTCCCATCTCCTTTCCAGAGTCACCCCCAACGCTGCTGTTTCAGTCTGCCTTCCTGCACAGGGCAGGGTATCATGTAAAGAGATATAAATTACTCTTTATCAGGAGTGCTAGGACCAGATTGAGAGAAAGAAAATTGAAGTATGAAGCAAGTAAGCAACAATATAAGGCTGTATCATAGCTCTAGAGTCTCACGAAGTGGATCTCATTCAACTGCTCCTCAACAAATCATATTAAATCTATATCTTGACAGACACACAGAAGGGGACAGAGGGGAAATTTTATGCACTGGGTTTTGTCCATCCCACTGTACATGAATTCCCACAATTTTCTGGGTTTCACAAATGCAATTACAAAGTGCAGCCAGTTGCATCCAAATGGCCCCCTTGTCACACAGAAGACCCAGGGAGAGAAACAAATGTGAGGCAGATCATTGTCAGGTCAATCCTGGGGGAAGCTGAGTCCATTCTGACAGTGGATGAGTATGCCACTGCAATCTGTACTGGAGTAAGTCTCAGCTAGGACCAAGAAGTTCTGAAGCTATGCACGAGGAAGAACTGATGCAATAAATAAGACTGGGAATAGGTGAGTGCATCTGTGACAAATTATGGCCTCTGACTCCCCTGAGATCATTCATCTTAGATATTTACTCACCTTATTTTATAGTGTGGTCCCTAATCAAAGGACTGAACTTTCCCCAAACTTCCTGGTAAATTAAAAGGGCCATGAGGTCTGTGAAAGTCATTATGCCCTCATATAGTAGGTGGGGTTTCTTCTCTAATCTGATTTTTATATCTAGGGTTCCCTCCTGTTTATTGCCCAAACAGGAATGCAAACACAGCAGAGAAACATAATGAACATCTTATTTTGATTATCTAAGCTGAGAGTAATGAAAAAGGCAAACTGATAGAAATGAGGAAATATAAATTCTACTTACAAAACTCTGCCAGGATTAATAAAACAAGGTATAACGTCAGTTGTACAACCAAAAGACTGCTATTTTATTTTCATTTTTTACTGCACATGATTCTGACATTGACAACATTCTTTCAAATGTGGTCCTTATTGAATATTCTATTCAACGTTTAAATTTAAAAAGTTATAAAAACAAAGATCTCAGTACTCCAGGACCAGCAAACTAAGAGTCACTAAACTACCATTTTAGTTGTTGTTCAGTTGCCAAGTCATGTCTCACTCTTTGTAATACCATGCACTGTAGCACACATTTCCCTGTCCTCAGTATCTCCCTTAGTTTGCTCAGATTCGTGTCTATAAAGTCAGTAATGCTGTGGAACCATCTCATCCTCTGCTGCTCCCTTTACAGATATATATATTATCACTATATATAGTGATATTATAAAACAGAATTTCAGAGGCCCAAGATTTACATCATACTGAAGATTATACATCCACCCTTCACACTTTATGATGTTTTCTGCATCCTGTACCTTCCCTACGAATACATCTTTCACACACTGCTGGAAAAGAAAAGGCCCAAGACAATTTTCCCATAGCCTCATCCCAAATAAAATAATTCAAGAAATGTGTGCAGTCTTAAATAGTCAATAGTTGTCACACACAGATTGATGGGGTTCTTATATGCAAAGTTCTGCGTAATATAACACTATAAACAGACAAAAATTCCCACCCATGTGGGGATTACATTCTAGATGTGGAAATAGATACTAAGCATGTGAGTAAGCAAAATAGAGTGTACAGTATCCCGGTTAATGATAAATGTTTTGGATAAAATAAAGCTGGGAATGTCAATAGGAATGCAGGGGAAGAGTTGCAATTTTTTTAATGGAAGTCAAAAAGCTACTAAAAAAGCAGCATTAAAAAAAAAAAGCACAGTCAACAAGAGCAAAAATTAACAAATGAGACTATATCTAACTAAGTTTCTTCATAGTGAAATAAATGATCAACAAACTGAAAATGAAAAGCCAACCCAATGAATGGAAGAATATTTGCAAACTATAAAGTTAATAAGAGGTTAAAATTAAAAATACAGGGAACTCCTACAACTTAAGAGCAAAAAAAAAAGAAGAAGAAGAAGAAGAAGGAAAGAAAGGAAGAACCTGATTTTCGATGCAGGATACAGGATGATTGGGGCTGGTGCACTGGGATGACCCAGAGTAATAGTATGGGGAGGGACGTGGGAGGGGGGTTCAGGATTGGGAACATGTGAACACTGGTGGTAGATTCATGTTGAAGTATGGCAAAACCAATACAATATTGTAAAGTAAAAATAAATAAATAATTTAAAAATAAAATTAAAATGGGCAAGGGCTTAAGTAGAAATTTCTACAAAAAAGACATACAAATGGTCAGCAGGTATGTGAAAAGTTGTTTAGCATCAACAATCATCAGGGAAATGTAAATNACACTTCAAAGGATAAAGATAATTGGGTGATGATTATCAAAGGATAAAGATGATTGGGTGATGATTAATCATCACCCAATTATCCTCTTCAGCATTACTTGAGAACTTCATTTTTTCTTGTTTTCTGAGCACCTGATGTATCATGAAGAACTGGTTTGTGTACAGGAATCAAGTATGCTGTTGACATACAGTTTTCAAGATAATGATATTATCCAAACAGACCTAAGTGGGGGATACAAAACAGGCAGGTGCTTAAGAAATTAAGAAAATAAAGGAATCTTTGAACTGGTTGAGTCAACAAGTTTCAGGATGGAGAAAGACTCTAAAGATTGTTTTACCCCTCTGTAATTAATATTCCCAGTCACTTGATCACTCTATTCATGCTTGAAAATACCAATTGCCAGTCTCCACTATCCACTGTAGGCTTCCCCCACTCTTGGTCAGCACTTCAACCATTCATAGCGGTTTTCTGGTAGGATGACTCAGGTACTTATCCCTGATGTATTGATACCTTTATTTGTTTTACTCTTTTAAAGTCAAAGTTTTTCAGATGTTCCTTCACTCTTTTGTTTATATTACAATGCACCAAAATAAGCCCCTAGATTCAAGACATTCTGTTACCTACTAGGTAGAATCAACCCTAATTCATCATAATAATCAGGGTCTAGCTCAGATGGTAAAGCATCTGTCTATAATGCAGGAGACCTGGGATTGATCCCTGGGTCGGTAAGATCCCCTGGAGAAGGAAATGGCAATCCACTCCAGTACTATTGCCTGGAAAAGCCCATGGACAGAGGAGCTTGGTAGGCTACAGTCCATGGGGTCGCAAAGAGTCAGACACGACTGAGCAACTTCACTTTAATTTCTTTCACTGCTATTAACATAGCTACTTTTCTAATCCCTGTTCCTCTGGTATAAGAAGCCCACAGCAACCAGAAAAAAAAAAAAAGGTACAGCTTAAAATTCAACAGAACTATTAGTGTCACTAAGATTTATGATTGCTGACTTGGCAAAGCCTAATGTTAGAAACACAGAGAGCACTAATGCACAAGCATCTCAGTAAGAGTAGACAGAAGAGTCAACCCTGCTTCCATGCCTTGGTTCCCATACCCATAGGTACTCGATTTATGGACACTTATTGGCCCATCAAAAAGATGACATTCTAGTGGTCAGTACCCCAATCCCCATGATACTATTCCCAAACTGTCTTGTTAGCAATACCTTTAACAATACATTTTAATGCTTGGTCTACATGATGGGTTTATGGTAAGATCAGTGTACCTACAGTCCTGCAATCATTGCTACGGTTCTGAAGCAAGGCTCTGCGTGCTACCATGACAGTGCATCAGGTGTTTTGTAAGTTCTTACATGGTGGTGCTTGATGAACTGCTGCTAGAGAAGGAAAACTCATATACGTAGTAGATATCAACTCTTCCCCTTTCTGTGCAGAAGGAATTCAATGTAATTGACCTGCTACCTTGTGGCGAGCTTGCTTCTGGAGGAATTTTGCCATATGGAGGGATCATTCTGGCAGTGGCCCTAGTTTTCAATGCAGTCTGCTATTGCTTCAGGAGATGAAAATCTCCTTTATCAGCAGCCCTAGAGGCTCTCTGGCTTTGGTGTTCTTAGAGATAGCAGTTGGCTGCTCTGAACCTATCAACTCCCAATTTAAAATCCTCCAATAAAGAATCAAGCAAATCCACCTTCTTTATAATTATCATTTCCCCCACATCACTTAAGCTCTCAGCCACCAAATAGTGGCTCACCTTCTACCTACACTTCATTCTGATTATTTACAAGTGAAATCTCCCATGGTAGTGATCATCCCCCTTATCACCACCTATAGGATCCTTATTGCATCAGATAGGAGATTGATCCAGCTCCAGATTCCCATCTCCTTTCCAAAGTCACCCCCAACGCTGCTGTTTCAGTCTGCCTTCCTGCACAGGGCAGGGTATCATGTAAAGAGGTATAAATTACTCTTTATCAGGAGTGCTAGGACCAGATTGAGAGAAAGAAAATTGAAGTATGAAGCAAGTAAGCAACAATATAAGGCTGTATCATAGCTCTAGAGTCTCACGAAGTGGATCTCATTCAACTGCTCCTCAACAAATCATATTAAATCTATATCTTGACAGACACACAGAAGGGGACAGAGGGGAAATTTTATGCACTGCGTTTCGTCCATCCCACTGTACATGAATCCCCACAATTTTCTGGGTTTCACAAATGCAATTACAAAGTGCAGCCAGTTGCATCCAAATGGCCCCCTTGTCACACAGAAGACCCAGGGAGAGAAACAAATGTGAGGCAGATCATTGTCAGGTCAATCCTGGGGGAAGCTGAGTCCATTCTGACAGTGGATGAGTATGCCACTGCAATCTGTACTGGAGTAAGTCTCAGCTAGGACCAAGAAGTTCTGAAGCTATGCACGAGGAAGAACTGATGCAATAAATAAGACTGGGAATAGGTGAGTGCATCTGTGACAAATTATGGCCTCTGACTCCCCTGAGATCATTCATCTTAGATATTTACTCACCTTATTTTATAGTGTGGTCCCTAATCAAAGGACTGAAATTTCCCCAAACTTCCTGGTAAATTAAAAGGGCCATGAGGTCTGTGAAAGTCATTATGCCCTCATATAGTAGGTGGGGTTTCTTCTCTAATCTGATTTTTATATCTAGGGTTCCCTCCTGTTTATTGCCCAAACAGGAATGCAAACACAGCAGAGAAACATAATGAACATCTTATTTTGATTATCTAAGCTGAGAGTAATGAAAAAGGCAAACTGATAGAAATGAGGAAATATAAATTCTACTTACAAAACTCTGCCAGGATTAATAAAACAAGGTATAACGTCAGTTGTACAACCAAAAGACTGCTATTTTATTTTCATTTTTTACTGCACATGATTCTGACATTGACAACATTCTTTCAAATGTGGTCCTTATTGAATATTCTATTCAACATTTAAATTTAAAAAGTTATAAAAACAAAGATCTCAGTACTCCAGGACCAGCAAACTAAGAGTCACTAAACTACCATTTTAGTTGTTGTTCAGTTGCCAAGTCATGTCTCACTCTTTGTAATACCATGCACTGTAGCACACATTTCCCTGTCCTCAGTATCTCCCTTAGTTTGCTCAGATTCGTGTCTATAAAGTCAGTAATGCTGTGGAACCATCTCATCCTCTGCTGCTCCCTTTACAGATATATATATTATCACTATATATAGTGATATTATAAAACAGAATTTCAGAGACCCAAGATTTACATCATACTGAAGATTATACATCCACCCTTCACACTTTATGATGTTTTCTGCATCCTGTACCTTCCCTACGAATACATCTTTCACACACTGCTGGAAAAGAAAAGGCCCAAGACAATTTTCCCATAGCCTCATCCCAAATAAAATAATTCAAGAAATGTGTGCAGTCTTAAATAGTCAATAGTTGTCACACACAGATTGATGGGGTTCTTATATGCAAAGTTCTGCATAATATAACACTATAAACAGACAAAAATTCCCACCCATGTGGGGATTACATTCTAGATGTGGAAATAGATACTAAGCATGTGAGTAAGCAAAATAGAGTGTACAGTATCCCGGTTAATGATAAATGTTTTGGATAAAATAAAGCTGGGAATGTCAATAGGAATGCAGGGGAAGAGTTGCAATTTTTTTAATGGAAGTCAAAAAGCTACTAAAAAAGCAGCATTAAAAAAAAAAAGCACAGTCAACAAGAGCAAAAATTAACAAATGAGACTATATCTAACCAAGTTTCTTCATAGTGAAATAAATGATCAACAAACTGAAAATGAAAAGCCAACCCAATGAATGGAAGAATATTTGCAAACTATAAAGTTAATAAGAGGTTAAAATTAAAAATACAGGGAACTCCTACAACTTAAGAGCAAAAAAAAAAGAAGAAGAAGAAGAAGAAGGAAGAAAAAGAAAGAAAGAAAGAAAGAACCTGATTTTCGATGCAGGATACAGGATGATTGGGGCTGGTGCACTGGGATGACCCAGAGTAATAGTATGGGGAGGGACGTGGGAGGGGGGTTCAGGATTGGGAACATGTGAACACTGGTGGTAGATTCATGTTGAAGTATGGCAAAACCAATACAATATTGTAAAGTAAAAATAAATAAATAATTTAAAAATAAAATTAAAATGGGCAAGGGCTTAAGTAGAAATTTCTACAAAAAAGACATACAAATGGTCAGCAGGTATGTGAAAAGTTGTTTAGCATCAACAATCATCAGGGAAATGTAAATTAAAACCACGAGATATCACCTTATATCTGTTAGGATGGCTATTACCAAAACAAAGGTAATGAGTATTGGTAAAAAATGGAATGGGAAAGACTGGAGATCTTGTCAAGAAAATTAGAGATACCAAGGGGACATTTCATCCAAAGATGGGCTCAATAAAGGACAGAAATGGTGTGGACCTAACAGAAGCAGAAGATATTAAGAAGAGGTGGCAAGAATACAAAGAGGAACTGTACAAAAAGATCTTCATGACCTAGATAATGACAATGGTGTAATAACTCACCTAGAGCCAGACATCCTGGAATGTGAAGTCAAGTGGACCTTAGAAAGCCTCACTACGAATAAAGCTAGTGGAGGTGATGGAATTCCAGTTGAGCTATTTCAAATTCTAAAAGATGATGCTGTGAAAGTGCTGCATTAAATATGCCAGCAAATTTGGAGTATTCAGCATTGGCCACAGGATGGGAAAATGTCAGTGTTCATTCCAATCCCAAAGAAAGGCAGTGCCAAAGAATGCTCAAACAACTGCACAATTTCACTCACACTCATCTCACATGCTAGTAAAGTTATGCTCAAAACTCTCCAAGCCAGTCTTCAGCAATACGTGAACGTGAAGTTCCAGATACTCAAGCTGGTTTTAGAAAAGGCAGAGGAGCCAGAGATCAAATTGTCAACATCTGCTGGATCTTCAACAAAAGAAGAATTTCAGAAAAACATCTACTTTTTCTTTACTGAATATGCCAAAGACATTGTGTAGATCATAATAAACTGTGGAAAATTCTGAGAGAGACAGGAATACCAGACCACCTGACCTGCCTCTTGAGAAATCTGTATGCAGGTAAGGAAGCAACAGATAGAACTGGACATGGAGCAACAGACTGGATCCAAATAGGAAAAGGAGTACATCAAGACTGTATGTTGTCACCTGCTTATTTAACTTATATGCAGAGTACATCATGAGAAATGCTGGGCTGGAAGAAGCACAAGATGCAATCAAGACTGCCAGGAGAAATATCAATAACCTCAGATATGCAGATGACACCACCCTTATGGCAGAAAGTGAAGAGGAACTAAAGAGCCTCTTGATGAAAGTGAAAGAGGAGAGAGAAAAAGTTGGCTTAAAGCTCAACATTCAGAAACCTAAGATCATAACATCCTGGCTCATTACTTCATGGCAAATAGATGCAGAAATGGTGGAAACAGTGGCTGACTTCAATTTTGGGGCTCCAATATCACTGCAGATGGTGACTGCATTCATGAAATTAAAACATGCTTACTACTTGGAAGGAAAGCTATGACCAACCTAGACAGCATATTAAAAAAAGGAGACATTACTTTGCCAAGAAATGTCAGTCTCAGTTCAGTTCAGTTCAGTTCAGTCACTCAGTTGTGTCCAACTTCTTCTGACCCCATGAATCGCAGCACGCCAGGCCTCCCTGTCCATCACTAACTCCTGGAGTTCACCCAGACTCGCGTCCATCGAGTCAGTGATGCCATCCAGCCATCTCATCCTTGGTCGTCCCTTTCTCCTCCTGCCCTCAATCCCTCCCAGCGTCAGAGTCTTTTCCAATGAGTCAACTCTTCGCATGAGGTGGCCAAAGTANTGCTGATGATGTTATCCAACTATCTCAACCTCTATCACCCCTTCTCCTCCTGCCCTCAATCTTTCCCAGCATTAGGATCTTTTCCAGTGAGATAGCTCTTCCCATCAGGTGGCCAAAGTATTGGAGCTTCAGCTTCAGCATCAGTCCTTCCAATGAATATTCAGGGCTGATTTCCTTTATGACGCAGTGGTTTGATCTCTTTGCTGTCCAAGAGACTCTCTCAAGAGTCTTCTCCAGCAGCACATTCGAATGCATCAATTCTTTGGCACTCTGCCTTCTTTATGGTCCAACTCTCACATTGGTATATGACTCCTGGGAAAAACAACAACAACAACATAGCTTTGACTATAGGAACTTTTGTTGGCAAAGTGATGTCTTTGATTTTTAATATGTTGTCTGGGTTTGCCAGAGCTTTCTTTTCAAGGAGCATGCATCTTTTAATTTCATGACTACAGTCAACATCTGCAGTTACTGGAGCCCAGGACAATAAAATCTGTCATTGTTTCTACTCTTTCCCCATCCATTTGTCATGAAGTGATGGGACTTGATGACATAATCTTAGCTTTTTGAATGCTGAGTTTTAAACCAGTTTTTTTCACTCTCTTTCACCTTCATCAAGAGGTGCTTTAGTTACTCTTGGCTTTCTGCCGTTAGTGTGGTATCATCTGCATATCTGAGGTTCTTGGTTTTCTCCAGGCAGTGTTGATTCCAGCTTGAGAGTCATCCAGGATGGTATTTCGCATGATGTACTCTGCATAGAATTTAAATAAGCAGGGTAACAATATACAGTCTTCACAAACTCCTTTTTCAATTCTGAACCAGTCCGCTGTTCCATGTCCATTTCTAACTGTTGCTTTCTTGACTTGNTCCAGCTTGTGAGTCATCCAGGATGGTATTTCGCATGATGTACTCTGCATAGAATTTAAATAAGCAGGGTAACAATATACAGTCTTCACAAACTCCTTTTTCAATTCTGAACCAGTCCGCTGTTCCATGTCCATTTCTAACTGTTGCTTTCTTGACTTGCATACAGGTTTCTCAGGAGACAGGGCAGATGGTCTAGTATTTCCATTTAAGAATTTTCCACAGTTTGTTGTGATCCATACAGTCAAAGGCTTCAGCATAGTCACTGAAGCAGAAGTAGATATCTTTATAGGATATATATATATATATATATCAAAACATCTTAAATATATACTTTTTGTCAATCATATGTTGATAAAGCTGAAAAAGTAAATTTACAAAAATCTATTTAGACTAGGAAGTTAGTGACAGGGGAAAGAAGACAGTTCCAAATAGAAGAAATAGCAAGCGTAGAAGCCCTCCAGCCACATGTGGCTTGATGTGTTCCAGGGTGCAGTAGAATAGAAGAAACAAGGGCCTTGCCTGTTTTGCAGATCACAAAGTGGCCTATCATAAGAACATTGATTTTCATCTAAGAGAAAGCCTTTGAAGACTTCTAAGAAGAGGTATAAAATTTTGATCTACTGTCACTGAAAAAAAGAACAGATCAAGTTCAGCACGCATTGAACATTTAAATATACAAAGAAAATGCTATGATTACAGTCATCCTGGATCCTGAAGACTCAAGGTCACAAAATCACAGAGTATAAGGACCAGCTCACCAAAGAGATGATGGACTGATAGGTAGGAAAATGTCCTTGGCATTGAATAAAACAGAGATGATCTCAACTCTATCACCTATTTTTCTAGAAAAGTCTTTCTCTTTTCCCCTCTTTCGCCAACATTAGTGTGTCAGGCACAGTCGTGTTTGTATAACATAACTCCACCTCTTGACCATAGTTGTAGGATTCACATTTGAATATTTCTTCAAAATCTTTTTTTCCCTCCATTTTACTCCATGCATTTTAATAGGAAAAAAATAGTCCATTGTTAGAATTAGGCAGAATCTCAGAATGCAATGAAAACAAAAGATGAAAAGAGAAAGAAATATTGCTTCCTTTCAACTATCTCTTCCCTGATACCAAACTGTCTCTAAAGGCCAGATGCTATGAGATAGCCAGTTTACTGTCAATACATTATTTTCTTTTATTGCTTATATTAGCTTTAATGAGACTCTGGTGCAAGAGGGAAAACAGCCCTAAGCAACTCTTCACTACTCATGGCTAAAGTTTATTTCCCAGAAAACTCCAGACCTTGGCCCTCTAATGGATATTGGTGAGTGAAGAGAGGTAAAGAGTTAGGTGTTTATAATTATCTTATGAGCCTTTTTAAGAAACAACTTGTTTCCATCTTGCATAGTGTGGAGCAGATTTTAAACTGACCTCCATGTGCCCAACTTTTGTGAAAACTCATCTTGGGTGGGAGTGGGACCTGGAACTTGTTTCTAACCAATAGAATGTGGCAAAGGTTAGGGTGACTATCAGTTGAGTTCAGTTCAGTTGTTCAGTCGTGTCAGATTCTTTGCAACTCCATGAATTGCAGCACGCCAGGCCTCCCTGTTCATTACCATCTCTTGGAGTTCACTCAGACTCATGTCCATCAAATTCGTGATGCCATCCGATAGCCATCTCATTCTCAGCCGTCCCCTTCTCTTCCTGTCCCCAATCCCTCCCAGCATCAGAGTCTTCCAATGAGTCAACTCTTCACATGAGGTGGCCAAAGTACTGGAGTTTCAGTTTTAGCATCATTCCTTCCAAAGAAATCCCAGGGCTGATCTCCTTCAGAATGGACTGGTTGGATCTCCTTGCAGTCCAAGGGACTCTCAAGAGTCTTCTCCAAAACCACAGTTCAAAAGCATCAATTCTTTGGTGCTCAACCTTCTTCACAGTCCAACTCTCACATCCATACATGACCACGGGAAAAACCATAGCCTTGACTAGACGGACCTTAGTTGGCAGAGTAATGTCTCTGCTTTTGAATATACTATCTAGGTTGGTCATAATTTTTCTTCCAAGGAGTAAGTGTCTTCTAATTTCATGGCTGCAATCACCAACTGCAGTGATTTGGGAGCCCCCAAAAATAAACTCTGCCACTGTTTCCACTGTTTACCCATCTATTTCCCATGAAGTGATGGGCCGGATGCCATGATCTTCGTTTTCTGAATGTTGAGCTTTAAGCCAACTTTTTCACTCTTCTCTTTCACTTTCATCAAGAAGGTCTTTAGTTTCTCTTCACTTTCGGCCATAAGGGTGATGTCATCTGCATATCTGAGGTTATTGATATTTCTCCTGGCAATCTTGATTCCAGCTTGTGTTTCCTCCAGCCCAGTGTTTCTCATGATGCACTCTGCATATAAATTAAATAAGCAGGGTGACAACACAAGGACCTAATTCCTGTCTTACTAGAACAGCTAGCTTTCCTTCCTTGGCCTTAAAAAAGCAATATGCCATGAAGATAGAGGGCCTGAGGTGAGGGCCATATGGCAAAAAATCAGCCAGTGGCCTCATGCAGCTGAAAGTAGTCCCCAACCAAAAGCCAGCAAGATGTTTTGGACATATGTCCTTAAGCCATAAAGAAGCAGATTCTGTCAACAACATGAATAGGTTTGGAGGAAAGTTCCTTTCTAGATAAGAACACAGCTTGAGTACACCTTTTGATACAACCTTGTAAGATCCTGAGCAGAGAACCTAGAGAAGTTTTGCTTGCATCCCTAACTCACACAACTGAGTTAATTGATGTGTTGTAATAAGCTTCTAAGTATGTTCTAGTTTCTTATATAGCCATGGAAAAACAATACAAATGATGACTTGACAGACTCAGCATTTAGGCCACAATATCAGAATAGGACTATGATCCAAGTTACTGCAGAGGGATATGATAAAATGCACTAAGGTGAGGAGACTGACTTATGTTTACTTGAATCACTCCTTATGGTCAATTTTAGGTGTCATCTTTTCAAGGCAGAGATTCAGACCCACAGCGAATTTCCTGAAGAAGAAGAAATTTGTTCATCATAACCCTGAAGCTTTTTCCTGTTTACTCCCATGAACAAGAATGATATTAAAAATAAAACAAACAAAGAAAACTTGTTCTGTCTAGAGTGTAGATCAATAACTAACTTGAAAACTAAATCACCAGGCCTGGTTAGATGGTTTGTAAATAACAGTCTTGAAGGACAGCCCAGGTAAGTGTCACTCACTCAATTCATTCCACTTTTGATTTGTCGGAAGTGAAAGTTTTCCAAGAGATATATTTTAAACCTTTATGACTTAAACTGAGTACAATGAAAACAGCAGCTGATTTTTGTTCTAGGGGACTTCATTGTACCAGAGATGAAATGATACCACAGAACTTTTATGTACTTCCTACTGGAAGTGTTGCTGGAGTAACCTACATTGATGTAGTTTTCAATTCCAGCTTTGTT
This sequence comes from Raphicerus campestris, assembly GCA_006410735.1. Lineage (NCBI taxonomy): Eukaryota > Metazoa > Chordata > Mammalia > Artiodactyla > Bovidae > Raphicerus > Raphicerus campestris. The sequence continues at coordinate 245,498 of SJYW01002027.1, read as the reverse complement.
GTTTATTAATGCTGGGAAACTGGGTGAGCCATATACTTTCTTTAAACACTTGGCACACCTCTGTAATGGTTAACAATTTTTAAATCATGATCTGTGACAAAGCTTGACTGTAAGAATACACCATATCAGTTTGGACTCAGACCTTTCACATCAGACAGTCCTGCCTTTGATTTCAAGCTCTGAAGTTTGTAGGTTTGTGCCCATGAATGACTGCATTACCCACTAGCCATGCTTAGCATTAACTTGTCACATATAATATATGCATTTTAATTCCAACCTGATAAACTGGTTATGAAAATTAAGTGGCAGTGTATAGAAGCACTTGTTCTAGGGTCTTATATATATGGCTTCCCTGATGCCTAATTGGTAAAGAATGCAATGCAGGAGACGCTGGTTCAATTCTTGGGTCAGGAAGACCCACTGGAGAAGGGAAAGTCCACCCAGTATTCTTTGGCTTTCCTGGTGGCTCAGTTGGTAATGAATCTGCCTGCAAAGCAGGAGATCTGGGTTCAGTCCCTGAGTTGGGAAGATCCCCTGGAGAAGGGAAAGACTATATGTAAGAAAGATTCAATAAATATTATCCAGCATCCCTAGAGAATATACTATCTAATGTGTCATGCACGCAACACTTAGTTCCTCTTCCCATGTACTATTACTATCACCATTTCCTCTGTCTCACTCATACCTTAACATTCAGAAATAATTTTTCCAGTAGGTCCTGGGACACTGTAAATTTGCAGGAAGTTAAACAGAATACGATGTTCAATCAAGCATTCTCTGAAAATGTAACCCTACTAAAATGAAAAGAAAATTGTATTTGAATCTCCAAGCTGTTTGGAGAAATGGAATATAGTATCTTGATTTTTCCTTAGACTTTGTTTGGACACTGTGCATAGCCACGTGCTCAGCTGTTTCAGTTGTGTTTGAGTTTTTGCAGCCCTCTGGACTATAGCCTGCCAAGCTCCTCTCTCTACGGGATTTTCCTGGCAAGAATACTGGAAAGGGTTGCCATTCCCTCTGTCAGAGGATCTTCCCAACCCAGGGAATGAACCCATATCTCCAGTATTGCAGACAGATTTTTTTTTTTTTTAACCACTGAGCCACTGGGGAACCATATTATGGCTATACATAGCCCTAATGAGTGCCTATGATATTTATGTCACTCTCCTAAGTACAGCATATAATTTTTTTTAAGTTCAGTGAATAATTCTGCTTCCTGCCATTATTTTATTTGCATTTTAAAGAAACTACTTTATTATCATCACAGGGGAAATTTAAATGCCTAATAAAATTATAGGTGGAGAGAACAAATGTTACATTTTAAGTTCTGTTAACTTTGTTTGCCTTAAAATTTTCAGAAATCTGGGGGGAAAGCCTTGACAAACATAAGTATGTGTAGATCTGCTATTATTTTTAGAGATCTGGGTAAAATGGGGTATAGAGAACAGTAAACCGATGTGATATTAATATAGAAATAGAAAAATTAAAATAGAATTTTAAAGATTGATGGAGGGGATAGTAGAAATGTGTTTTATTGCACTAACTGAAAATAGAATTAAATGTCAGTATTCCAGATAGATAAGATAGTGAGTGAGGAGTATATTACCACCAACCTCCTCATAGCATTGAGAAGAAAAATAATGTGAATCATATAGCAAAGACTGGTTTTGAATACCTCATAGAAGAGCTGTGGCTAAGCATTTTTCATCAAAATGTAAGACAGACCATAGTACCTTAAATAAGATGTTTAAATTAGAAAATATCAGAATGGTTTTCATATATTTGAAATTCATAGCATTTAAAATAAAATAATAAATTAGAATATTATTTATTCCTTTGATAGTTGAAGAAGGAAAAAAAATAAAAGAAAAAGGAAAGCTGGCTGGCTTTACTGGACAATGACAAGAGATCCTATATCTTTTTAACTTGTCCAACATGTTTTTCCTTCTCTCTTCGTCTGGCAACTCGTACAATATTTTTGATCACATTTATTGGCAGCTGAGCCACTTCTGTATAATCATAGCACCTCATTTTCCTGATGTGTCTTTAGCCAATCAGTCGTGTCTGACTCTTTGTGACCCCATGGACTGCAGCTCCTCAGGCTCCTCTGTCCTTGGGATTTTTCAGGTAAGAATACTGGAATGGGTTGCCATTTCCTCCCCCAGAGGATGTTCCTGACCCAGGGAGTGAACTGGCATCTCCTGCGTCTCCTGCATTGCAGGCAGATTCTTTAAAGTCCATTTTCCTGGTAACAGTAATCATAATATGGGATAGTTATTCAAATATAAGAGAATCTGTCAGAGTTCATCCCCTGATTGATATATGAAGCCTAAGGAAAAGAAACTCAATTGGGGAAGTTACTAAACTGGAGAGGACAATGGTCATCAATACCATCATCTTAAGAAACTGTTTATTTAAGTAAAAGGGGAATGACACCAACAAATAAAGGAACTGGGAAAAACAGAGATGAAATGTGGGTGGAGTCAGAGAAACAGAAACCATCCCTCCTGGGATGGTGTCAGATTACAATCCTTTAGACTCTAATTCCTACAAAACCTTCTTCATCCTGCTGACTCCTTTCTAACTTCTTGAGCCAATAAACTCAGTATCCTTTCTAACTTCTTGAGCCAATAAACTCCTTCTTCAGTAAGCTAATATGAGGGTTTCTGTTACTTGCAGCTGAAGTTTTGAATGTTATAAGGACACAATTTACAAATACGTTCCAGTAAATTTTCTGCCGGAGAATAATTTCAATTTAGTTCAGTGTAATAATTTCGATCTAAAACAGTGGAAACGTGACCTAGATTTGATTTTCAGCATAGAAGTTAGAAATTTTGAAGATCTTTCTAATAAACGTCTAGACTTTGGCACATGTCACCTCTTCCTGTGTTCATGCTCACTCACTCAGTCTTGGCCAACTCATTGTGACCCTATGGACTGCACCTCACCAGGCTCCTCTGTCCGTGGGATTCTCCAAGCAAGAACACTGGAGTGTGTTGCCATAACTTCCTCCAGGGGATCTTCCCAACCCAAGGACCAAACCTACATCTCTTATGTTTCCTACTTGGTAGGAAGTTCTTTACCACTTGGGAAGACCCATCACCTCTCCACCACTATATTATTTCTCAGAATTTTTTTTCCCTCAGTCTCTCTAATCAGAAGAGTAGAAACCTATATATAATTATATTTAGAAGTTGGGAAAAGATGGTTCAAAGGCTAAGAACAGGACAGAAACATGTTTCTTAAAATAGTTATTGTTTCAGAAAATGTACCTGTTCTATCCTTTAGAAAATTTCCTCAACTGGTAAATTACATCCTGAGCAAATGACAAGAATCATACTACTTCTGTGGCTGATATGGTTCACAAATTAAAATTGTTTGAAGAGGTAAAAATGGGAGCCAAGGAAAGGGAAGAAAATCTCCAGAAAGAGAGCCATGTTCTGTGTCTTGGTTCCCATCCATGGAGCAATGAGAAAGCTATTCCTTGGCTAGTATATTGAATGGTTCCACAGTATAGTTTGTGGGGAAGGACTCTGGGTTCAAATCTTGACTGTCCTGTTCATGAGATGCATGACTCATATGTGAATCACATGAATCACAGGCCTCACTCATAAATCAAGGCTAATCTATCTAATTAGATGTCCACATGATACAGTCACTGGGAGGATGAACTCAGTTCCCAGGATCACTTTGTGCTACATAATCTTCAGTCACTCCACTCTTCTCCATTGACCTTGGTGCCTTAAGAGGTGGACCTTGACATTCTGAAGTAGCTACCTTCCTCCTCTGACTTGCTATTAGTTTTGTAGAATAAAAGACACATCTGCAGGAAATAGAAAGGCACAGGCTCCCTGGAAACCCAAGCTGGATTGAGAGGGGCTCTTTCACAGCTACAGTTTTGCCAGGTTCTTGTACCCTTCCCCACATTTTGCTCTTTTGAATTTAGGAGGAGTAGCAGCTTCTTTATGTTGTTAACTCTGGAGCCCTTCATCATCCTCTGTTTTTTCCCTTAATCCTGCTCATATTTTTGTAAATAGTAAATTCATTAAATTCCCTAATAATTCCTTTGGAGTATAATTTTTTCCTACAGAGTCCCTGAATAAGAACATACACTTAGAGGACTGTTGGCCGTGCAGTACATTTTAAATAGATATTATTTATTAGAGGAATTGTAGAGGTGGAAGTGGTGCCTTTTCTGATAAGTACTCATAAGAACAAACAGACATAAACTCTTCCGGAACAAGATTATAATTCAAAGACCTAAGAGGACCAGAATAACTACTTTGTTCTAGAAACAGTGCCTGGGAACATTACTGCTTGCAAAAAGCAAGATAAGCAGCAAAGAATAAGACATGCAGTAAATGAGAATATTTGAATAAAAAAAAAAAAACTAGTACTACATTATAGATTTTAAATAAAATAAAGCTAAATATATGAGGAACAAAAAGCGGAATAAACCACGAATTGTTTTGAAAAACAACAGGCTAAATTATTTTGGAAAACAGGCACACTGGGGAAGGACCAGCTCTTCCAACTTTTTTTTTTTTTAATACACTAACAAACGTGCTATATAACTTTGCAGTAATCTTTGGGGAAATGTATAAATATACAGTATGTTTGAAATCTGGTCTTACCACATGGTGATAATATTATGCCAGCTTATCTTACAGAACATATCAAGAGAAAGGATTATGGAAACAAGTACAGAGATTTGCATCTTTCTTATTTAAGGACCAGGGGAAAGTAAGCACAATGAATAATAACTATACTGCCATTTGTAGAGGGAAAGAAACAAGTTATCATGAAAAATAAAGATAACAAATATCCATGTATTCATTTTATATTCCATATATTTAAATGAGTAAACCATACAATATGACTGTATAAATATGGGAATTTTAACTTATTAGGCTTTTTATTTCCTAATAAGCAAATAAAATGCAAGAACTTTAAAAGCCATGCCATCTATTTTTAAAAGTTGGATTGAATATTATCAGTAACTTAGAGTTCCTTAAGTGGAAATTAATGCCAGACAAAACATTGNAAAATAAACAAATGGGACCTAATTAAACTTAAAAGCTTCTGCACAACAAAAGAAACTATAAGCAAGGTGAAAAGACAGCCTTTGGAATGGGAGAAAATAAAAGCAAATGAAGCAACTGACAAACAACTGATCTCAAAAATATATAAGCAACTCCTTCACCTTAATTCCAGAAAAATAAATGACCCAATCAAAAAATGGGCCAAAGAACTAAAAAGACATTTATCCAAAGAAGACATACAGATGGCTAACAAACACATGAAAAGATGCTCAACATCACTCATTATCAGNTATGCAGCTCAACTCCAGAAAAATAAACGATCCAATCAAAAAATGGGCCAAAGATCTAAACAGGCATTTCTCCAAAGAAGACATACAGATGGCTAACAAACACATGAAAAGATGCTCAACATCACTCATTATCAGAGAAATGCAAATCAAGACCACAATGAGGTACCACTTCACACCAGTCAGAATGGCTGCGATCCAAAAGTCTACAAGCAATAAATGCTAGAGAGGGTGTGGAGAAAAGGGAACCCTCTTACACTGTTGGTGGGAATGCAAACTAGTACAGCCATTGTGGAGAATAGTTTGGAGATTCCTTAAAAAACTGTAAATAGAACTACCTTATGACCCAGCAATCCCACTGCTGGGCATACACACCAAGGAAATCAGAACTGAAAGAGACACGTGTAGCCCAATGTTCATTACAGCACTGTTTATAATAACCAGGACATGGAAGCAACCTCGATGTCCATCAACAGATGAAGGGATAAGAAAGCTGTGGTACATATATACAATGGAGTATTACTCAGCCCTTAAAAAGAATAAGTTTGACTCAGTTCTAATGAGATGGATGAAACTGGAGCCGATTATACAGAGTGAAGTAAGCCAGAAAGAAAAACACCAATACAGTATACTAACACATATATATGGAATTTAGAAAGATGATAATGATAACCCTATATGCAAGACAGCAAAAGAGACACAGAGGTATAGAACAGGCTTTTGGACTCTGTGGGAGAGGGAGAGGGTGGAATGATTTGGGAGAATAGCATTGAAACATGTATACTGTCATATGTGAAATGAATCGCCAGTCTAGGTTTGATGCATGATACTGGATGCTTGGGGCTGGTACACTGAGATGACCCAGAGGGATGGAAAGGGGAGGGAAGAGGGAGGGGTGTTCAGGATGAGGAACACGTGTATACCTGTGGAGGATTCATGTTGATGTATGGCAAAACCAATACAATACTATAAAGTAATTAACCTCCAATTAAAATAAATAAATATATATATATATTAAAAAACAAAGGCAAAAAAAGAATTAAGATGTGTATAAGAGACAGCCATACAATATTCCTGTATAAATATGGGAATTTTAACTTATTAGGCTTTTTATTTCCTAATAAGCAAATAAAATGCAAGACCTTTAAAAGCCATGCCATCTATTTTAAAAAGTTGGATTGAATATTATCAGTAACTTAGAGTTCCTTAAGTGGAAATTAATGCCAGACAAAACATTGCTGTTGGTTTGTTCCTATAAGTCTCTCAAAAGGATTACATATTTATAAATAAAATATATTCTATTAATTTTTTTAGTAGTACTGCCAAACTGCAATGATTTTTCATTTATTAGGGGAAAAAACTCCATTCCTAGAGAACTGTTTATTCAGAGGAANCTCTTACACTGTTGGTGGGAATGCAAACTAGTACAGCCACTATGGAGAACAGTGTGGAGATTCCTTAAAAAACTGTAAATAGAACTACCTTATGACCCAGCAATCCCACTGCTGGGCATACACACCAAGGAAATCAGAACTGAAAGAGACACGTGTAGCCCAATGTTCATTACAGCACTGTTTATAATAACCAGGACATGGAAGCAACCTCGATGTCCATCAACAGATGAAGGGATAAGAAAGCTGTGGTACATATATACAATGGAGTATTACTCAGCCATTAAAAAGAATTCATCTGAATAAGTTCTAATGAGGTGGATGAAACTGGAGCCAATTATACAGAGTGAAGTAAGCCAGAAAGAAAAACACCAATACAGTATACTAACACATATATATGGAATTTAGAAAGATGATAATGATAACCCTATATGCAAGACAGCAAAAGAGACACAGAGGTATAGAACAGGCTTTTGGACTCTGTGGGAGAGGGAGAGGGTGGAATGATTTGGGAGAATAGCATTGAAACATGTATACTGTCATATGTGAAATGAATCGCCAGTCTAGGTTTGATGCATGATACTGGATGCTTGGGGCTGGTACACTGAGATGACCCAGAGGGATGGAAAGGGGAGGGAAGAGGGAGGGGTGTTCAGGATGAGGAACACGTGTATACCTGTGGAGGATTCATGTTGATGTATGGCAAAACCAATACAATACTATAAAGTAATTAACCTCCAATTAAAATAAATAAATAAATAAATATATATTAAAAAACAAAGGCAAAAAAAGAATTACATGCCAATGAATTTAACAATCTGGAATAAACAGACAACTTTCTATAAATATGCTTGCTTAATAAGTTGCTTCAGTTGTGTACAACTCTTTGTGATCCTATGGACTACAGCCCACCAGGCTCCTCTGTCCATGGGTCTCCAGGCAAGAATACTGGCATGGGTTGCTGTACCTTCTTCCTGACCCAGGGGTTGAACTCTTGTCTCATGTCTCCAGAATTAGCAGGTGGGTTCTTTACCAGTAGCACCACCTGGGAAGCCCATACAGCCTACCAAAATTGAATCAAGAAGAAATAGATAATTTGAACAGACTGAACACTAAAGTAAAATAAAATCTTTAATTGAAAAAATACTTCCTACAAACAAAAGTCCAGGGCCAGATGTGTTCATAGGTGAATTCTACCAAATTTACAAAGAAGGACTTATATTGATTTCTCTCAAACTCTTCTAGACATTGAAAAGGAGGGAACACTCCTGAAGACATTTTTTGAAGCCATCATCATCCTGATATCAAAGCTAGATAAAGAACTCACCAAAAAGGAAACTTAGAGGCCAATATCTTTGTGAATATAGATGCAGAAATTCTCAACAAAATATTAGCAAACCAAATCCAACAACTCATAAAAAGGATGACATACCATGACCAAGTGGGATTCATTCCAAGCTCACAAGATGCTTTGATATACGCGAATCAATGCAATACAGCACATTAACAAAAGAAAAGTGAAAAACCACAAGATCATCTCAAAATATGTAGAAAAAGCATTTGAAAAAATTCAAAATGCATTCATGATAAAAACGCTTACCAAAGTGGGTACACAGGTAACACATCTCAACATCATAAAAGCTATTTATTACATACCCACAGCCAATACAATAACAGTGAGAATCTGACAGCCTTCTTGCTAAAATCTGAAATAAGAACAAAATGTCCACTCTGACTATTTCTCTTCAACACAGTATTAGAAGTCCTAGCCATAGCAATGAGACAAGGAAAAAAAGATCCAAATTGGAAGGGAAGAAGTAAATTCTCACTCTGTGCAGATGGCAAGAAAGTAAATATACAAAAACTTAAGGACTGCCCATAGAAACTACTAAAACTAATAAATGAATTCACTAAAGTAGATATATACTTCAAGATTAGCATTCAGAAATTGGTTGCATTTCTTTACACTAACATGAAATATCAGAAAGGGAATGAAATATAAATAATAATTTAAAATTATAATAAAATATAAATAAAGCACTTGGGAATAAATTTTATCAAGGAGGTAAATGACATACACTGAGAACTATACAACATTAATAAAAGAAATTAAAGATGATTTATAGAAATGGAAAGCTATCACATGCTCTGAATTAGAATTAATATTGCTTAAAATGTCAATAGTACACAAAACAATCTATAGATTTGATGAGATGATTCCCTGATGGCTCATTCGGTAAAGAACCCACCTGCAATGCAGGAGACCTAGTTTTGACCCCTCGGTCGGGAAGATCCCCTAGAGAAGGTAATGGCTACTCACTCCAGTATTCCTCCCTGGAAAGTTCTGTGTAGACTACAGTCCATGGGGTCACAGACTGAGCAACTAACACTTTCACTTTCACTGTCAAATTAACCATGACATTTTTCACAGAACTGGAACAAATAATCCAAAATTTATATGGAACAATAAAAGATCCAGCATTGCCAAAGCAATCCTGAGGAACAAAAACAAAGCAAGAGGTGTGACTATCCCAGTCTCAAGACAATACTGCAAAGCAACAATTACGAAAACAGTGTGGTATTGATACAAAAACAGACACATGGATCAATGGAATGAGATGGAATGGATCAACAGAATAGAGCCCAGAAATAAATCCACATATGTATGATCAACTAAACTTTTACAAAGAAGGCAAAAATAGAAAATAAGAAAATGACAGTCTCTTCAGCAAGTGGTGCTAAGCAAGTTGGACAGCTGCACGTAAATCAATAAAATTAGAACACACAGCCATGTCATTCACAAAAATAAACTCAAAATGGCTTAAAGACTTAAACATAAGACCCAACACCATAAACCTAGAAGACAGCACAGGCAAAACATTCTCTGATGTAAATAAGACCAGTATTTTTGTAGGTCAGTCTCCCAAGACAATAGAAATAAAACCAAAAGTAAACAAATGAGACCAAATCAAACTTACAAGCTTTTGCACAACAAAGGAAACCATAAAAAAAAAAAAAAAGATAGCCTATGGAAAGAGAGAATGTATTTGTAAGTGATGTGACTGACAAAGGATTCATCTCCAAAATATACAAACAGCTCATACAATTCATAGATGTTTCTCTAGAGACATACGGATAATCAGTAGACACATAAAAGGTTGCACAACATCACGAATCATTAGGGAAATGCAAATCAAAAACTACAATGAGATACCACCTCATATCAATCAGAAAGGCTCTCATTAAAAAGTCTACAAATAATGTGCTAGAGAGAGTGGAAGAAAGGAAACAATCTTATACTGTTGGTGGAATTTTAAGTTGTTACAGTCACTATGTAAAATAATATTAAGGTTCCTCAGAAAACTAAAAACATAATTACCATATGAATCAACTTTCCCCCTCCTGGATGTATACCCAGAAAACACTATAATTCACACAGATACATGTATCCCCATGTTCATAGCAGCACTATGAGCTTTTGGGCTGGGAATCTAGGGATGTTAGATGTAAACTATTATATTTAAAATGGATAAACAAGCTCCTACTATATTGCACAGGGAAGTATATCCAATCTCCTGGGATAAGCCATAATGAAAAAGAATATTTTTAAAAATGTATATATGTGTAAAACTGAGTTATTATGCTATAAAGCAGAGATTGGCACAACACAGTAAATCAACTAAACCTTAATTAAAAATACATGAAAGTAAATTATTAGCAGAAATAATATAGTAATATCTGGAAGATTAACATTAAGTAGCTTGGTTCATCTTTTTCCCATAATCAATTTCACTGGGGGATTTTTGCTTGCTGAATAAAGGCTTATAAAACAATAAAAAATTACCAGTTTTATGTGTTTCTTTGGTATTAAACCAGACAATGCAGGGGGAGAATTTAGCATCTTACTATTGACTCTTGTCTTTGTTTAATAACTTGATGCTTTTTCAAAATGGGATTTTTACATTGATTTTTATTTTTAAAACACTGCTTTAACTATTGTTTACCTTGATTGCTGAATGTTTTCGGTATCTTCTTAAAGTTTGCTTCTGAAGTGAGTTGCGCCTCTCTCTAGTCTCAGCCCTGCCTTATCTGAGATACATTGCATACTAAATAAATATTATGCATTGTTTTTGGTTGCGGTTACCATTATTATATTACTAGGTTCTTTTTCCTTACTCCCACTCTTTTGACCCATCTCTCTATTTTTCTTTTCCCTTCTTCATATACACACATGTATATGTACACATCCAAAAAGCTACCACTGTAGCTACATAATTGTTTGATATAGAGCTTAGTTTCTGAAGAAAAAAAAAACAAACAAAACATAGAACATTCATCATAGATAGACTTCCATTTTAAATTACTTCCTATCACAACACACAGCTCATGTAGCTTATAATGAACCCAGTGCTGGAATTGCTATATAATGAGACTTTATCTATCACTAACATGTGCTGTTGCTATAAGCAACATTTCCATCCAATTTGGTCAACAATTCTGGGATCATGCCTCAGGAAACAGGCACAGATTTAGAGCTCAGCATAACTACTTATAACGCCCAGCATGAGAAAGTAGCCAAGAAAAGATTTCTCCATCTCAGCTGGCACTCTTGAAGGACACTGACAAGATTAGGGTGGATACATTTTAGGGAAGGAGCTATAAACAACATCCGTTTGCATTTTTAAAAAATGTTCAAACAGCTAAACAAATTGCTATTTACTTAATGCCATAGATTTTTACTAATTTTCCCTATATGTTTAAAAAATATTAATAATTATTAGCATTAGCAATATATTATTTCAGCAGCTATGAGGTTTAACCTTTGTTCTTTGTTACAACTACATGCTAATATTTTTGACATGTGTTGGGAAGATCCCCTGGAGAAGGAAATGGCTACCCACTCCAGTATTCTTGCCTGGAAAACCCTATGGGCAGAGGAGCCTGGCAGGGTACAGTCCATGGAGTCATGAAGGCTCAAACACAACTGAGTGATTAACAAACACTTTCATACCTAAGTTTTGACAAGTTATAGTCATTACAAAGACAACTAAGATGGTGGGAACTGGGAGGAGAAAGAAAGAGGAGATGGACAGAGAGGAATAAAAGAAGCACATGTAGGCAGAAGCAGGTGTTTATAAATAACAAAGCATTTGAAAATCAATTTTGGTCTTACAGAGAACAAGTCTAAAATAAATCTGGAAGCATTAGAATCACAATTGAACTAAAATGAGATATGAAACCCACACTCCAATTCAGGTGATCATCCCTGGTTTTTCATGCTTCCAACCAACCAAAGGTTGTTCACTGATTTGTCACAGAATCTGACTCTCATTTGAGATCTGGTTATTTTTAAAGTCTGAGAAGAATTAAGATTAAGGCAAATAAAACATTTGTGGAATCATTCTCAGTTAAATGAGATTCTGCCAAGCAAAAATCAGGAACTGTGTATATGCTGGCAAAATACTCTAATGATCTTAAACTAGGTCTGTCTTGAGAGTGGATAGAATTTATGAAGTCCCTCACTGGATGCTATAAAGACATCTCTCTCTATTATCAGGTTCTGCAGAATTAGAGAGTACCAGAGGGAAGCGGATAGGGCCGTGGGGTTGGGGGTTCATGAATGATTAAATAATCAAAGGAAATAAAATGAAGATGAACTGTCCTCAAACCCAGGAGGATCATATTATGGGCATAATAAAAGCAACTTGATATAAAATCCTTAGGACTAGTAGCATTTGGGTTTGCAGATAAGCCAGGGAAGAATTAATGCAATTCTTTTAGTAACTGGCTTTCTCTAGATTTTGCATATGGGCAGTCTCTCTTAGGACCATTCTCTCTTCCTATGTATGTAGTCAATTTAGAATGACTCTGAGGCTTTCAAAAATGGCTGAAATTTCAGATTTCACTGGTAAATGGAATATTTCCAGTTTCATTTGAAGGAAATCCTAAATGCTAGGCTGATTTTAAACAATAGGAGGAAGGCCAAAGGGAAATTTGTTGTTACTAAGAAGCTATGTTTTTATTTTATGTTTGCTATCAATGACCTATATCTATCTTCCCTGACCTCAAAGTGACATACTGTATTCTATATATAGGCTAATCATGCATCCGTTAAAAGCAACCTGTGTTCTCCTGTGTTCTAGCAGACATCACTCTGGGAGTTAGTGATAGATAGGGAGGCCCGGCCTGCTGCAGTCCATGGGGCTGCAAAGAGTCAGACAAGACTGAACGACTGAACAGAACTGCCCACAGACAGAATAAAATCTTAGATATACATTTTAACAGAAAAATAATTTCAACAATTTAATTTTTGGATAGTCTTAGCATTTTTAGATTGAATGTTATACTGAAATAAATCTAGGATAAGTTAATATTTTAAATATTGAGAAGTATTATACTTGGCAGTAAATTAAACATTTTATATATACTACATTTTTGGGATATTTTGTCCTTAATGCTTATGAGATTTAGAACATCTCCAAATTTACCAGTAAATAATCTAGAAGGCAACAGTCAAGCATATCCCACACTTGGTTGTTATTTAATAATAATAATATTATTATTATTATGTGTAATAGACACATAATAGACTCTGTCTATTATGTGTAAATAGACAGAGAACCATTAATGGCTCATATTGAGGCTCTCAATAAAATGGATCTAGATAATCACTGAATCTAGTGTCCACCTATCAGTAAGTAAGTATTGGTAAGTAAATATCATCTCTGTATTTATCATATGAGAAATAATAAACATTATTTTGTATGCTTATTTTTTCCCACTGGCTTTGAGTGAACTCATAGTGTCTTATACAGAAATGTAGTAGAAAGCATAAGTTGATTCTTTCTAATATTTACCAAAAAAGCAGTGTGGGGAACAGACAATACAGGCTTCAGAATTAGACACAAAATTCTATGGGTCTACTATCAGGAAGTAATTCTGCAGTCATTTGGAGAGGGAACAATTCTGAGACCTGTCATAAACTTTACTATTCCTTGGCTTGTAGAGACTGATGCTAACTGTACAACAGTGCTTCTTCTTCTGGGTTCACAGACATGTTCTTGGGGATCAAAGGCATTGTTTTCCTTTTAAAATGTATCCAAGACCCACTTGCATTTGGGTAGCATTGTGATGGAATAATTTCAGAAAGACACAAAAATGAAAAGCTCTTATTATTGGTTTTGCTGTATTCTCAGAGATCTTCAGATGAAAGTAAAAATGGATGGATAAAACAGTATCCCTATATTCATTGTTGGAGTCATTTGCTCTGATCTCGAGATGATTTTTCTATATCAAAAGAGAGAGCCTTTGTTTTGTTGGAATGAACTCGAGGGTAGAAAAGAAGGCAACATGCAATGAGTTTAGAGTGTTTTCTTACATCTATCTGAGAGGCTGTATCTGTGCTTCTCTGCTCCACAGACCCATGTGTATCAAGGTCATATGCAGTGAGCAAGGAAGAAACACAGGGAGCAGTGTTTATCAGAGCTCACTGACATGCAGAGCTGCATGCCATGGCTTAACTTGAAGGACTGAAGAAGACCTGAAACTTTGTAAGACATATTTTGACACTGAGTCTAACATATCTTAGAAGATGAGAGCTGGGGAGAGAACAAAAAATTGAACCAATAGGATTAGACTACAAAGGCCATCCTTGAAAATGAGCCAGGAACCATTTAAAATTCTCTTTCCCTAAATTTCAGTGTTCTTGGCATTGTCAACCAAGCACTGATAGTTTAAAAGTGATGGTAAATGAATCTTTACAAAGTACAATTTGGAGTATATCACTGTTTTGCTTATTTAACTTATACGCAGAGTACATCATTAGAAACGCTGGACTGGAAGAAACACAAGCTGGAATCAAGATTGCCAGTAGAAATATCAATAACCTCAGATATGCAGATAACACCACCCTTATGGCAGAAAGTGAAGAGGAACTAAAAAGCCTCTTGATGAAAGTGAAAGTGGAGAGTGAAAAAGTTGGCTTACAGCTCAACATTCAGAAAACGAGGATCATGGCATCTGGTCCCATCACTTCATGGGAAATAGATGGGGAAACAGTGGAAACAGTGGCAGACTTTATTTTGGGGACGGGGGCTCCAAAATCACTGCAGATGGTGACTGCAGCCATGAAATTAAAAGACGCTTACTCCTTGGAAGAAAAGTTATGACCAACCTAGATAGCATATTCAAAAGCAGAGACGTTACTTTGCAGACTAAGGTCCATCTAGTCAAGGCTATGGTTTTTCCTGTNGACTGTATAGAACTTCTCTATCTTTGGCTGCATAGAATATAATCAATCTGATTTTGGTGTTGACCATCTGGTGATGTCCATGTGTAGAGTCTTCTATTGTGTTGTTGGAAGAAGGTGTTTGCTATGACCAGTGTATTTTCTTGGCAAAACTCTATTAGTCTTTGCCCTGCTTCATTCCGCATTCCAAGGCCAAATTTGCCTGTTACTCCAAGTGTTTCTTGACTTCCTACTTTTGCATTCCAGTCCCCTATAATGAAAAGGACATCTTTTTTGGGTGTTAGTTCTCAAAGGTCTTATAGGTCTACATAAAACTGTTCAACTTCAGCTTCTTCAGCATTACTGGTTGGGGCGTAGACTTCTATTACTGTGATATTGAATGGTTTGCCTTGGAAACGATCAGAGATCATTCTGTCATTTTTGAGGTTGCATCCAAGTACTGCATTTCAGACTCTTTTGTTAACCATGATGGCTACTCCATTTCTTCTGAGGATTCCTGCCCACAGTAATAGATATAATGGTCATCTGAGTTAAATTCACCCATTCCAGTCCATTTTAGTTCACTGATTCCTAGAATGTCAATGTTCATTCTTGCCATCTCTTGTTTGACCACTTCCAATTTGCCTTGATTCATGGACCTGACATTCCAGGTTCCTATGCAATATTGCTCTTTACAGCATCAGACTTTGTTTCTATCACCAATCCTAGAAGAGCTATCCCACACTGAAGGTCATGAAGGGCGACAGTGAGGAGATACCCTTTGTCCAAGGTAAGGAGCAGTGGCAGTGCTTTGCTGGAGCAGCCATGAAGAGATACCCTACGCCCAGTAAGAGAAACCCAAGTAAGATGGTAGGTGTTGCAAGAGGGCATCATAAGGCAGACACACTGAAACCATACTCACAGAAAACTAGTCAATCTAATCACACTAGGACCACAGCCTTATCTAACTCAATGAAACTAAGCCATGCCCGTGGGACAACCCAAGACGGGTGGGTGATGGTGGAGAGGTCTGACGGAATGTGGTCCACTGGAGAAGGGAATGGCAAACCACTTCAGTATTCTTGCCTTGAGAACCCCATGAACAGTATGCAAAGGTAAAATAATAGTATACTGAATTCATGATTAGAGAAATGCAAAACTACAATGAGGAATCACCTCAAACCAGTCAAAATGGCCATAATTTAAAAGTACGCATGTGTGCTAAGTCACTTCAGTCGTGTCTGACTCTTCGCAATCCTATGGACTGTAGCCCACCAGGCTCCTCTGTCTGTGGGATTCTCCAAGCAAGAATACTGGAGTGGGTTGCCATTTCCTCCTCCAGGGGATCTTCCCAACCCAGAGATTGAATCTGTGTCTCTTATGTTTCCTGCGTTGGCAGGAGGGTTCCTTATCACTGGACACTGGGGAAGCCCCCATTAAATACAAACAATAAATGCTGGAGAGAATGTGAAGGAAGGGGAATCTTCCTACACTGTTGGTGGGAATGTAAATGGATGTAACCACTATGGTGAATAGTATGAAGTGTCTTTAAATAACTAAAAATAGAGCTACCATATGATCCAACAATCTCATCAGTGGTCTTATATCCAGAGAAAACTAATTTGAAGAGATACAAGCGTCCAAATTTTCATAGCAGCACTATTTGCCATAGCCAAGACATGGAAACAACCTAACTGTCCATCAACAGATAAATGGATAAAGAAGGGTACACATATACACGAAGGAATAATACTCAGCCATAAAAAGAGAATGAAATAATGCCACTTACAGCAACATGGATGAACCTAGTGATTATCATACGAGGTGAAGTAAGTTAGATAAAGACAAATATGATATCACTTATATCTGGAATCTAAAATGTAATACAAATGAACTTGTTTACCAAAAAAAAAAAAAAAAAAAAACAGGCTCAGAGGTGTAGAATACAAAATTATGATTACTAAAGGCAAAGAAGTAAGGGATGAATTATTACTTTGGAAGTAGCAGATGCAAATCACTATATAGAAAACAAAAAGGCCCTACTATGTAGCACAGGGAACTATATTCACTATGTTTTAATAAACTATAATGAAAAACAATATATATATATATATATACACACATATATATGAAAATATATAACTGAATCACTGTGCTATATACCAGATGCTAACATTGTAAATACGTGGTTTACAATATTGTAAACCAATTGTACTTTAATAAATAAATAAATATCTTCAGCTTGCATATGGCTTGGAGGAAAGGCATATATTGAGATACACACATACACACACAAGCTAGAAAGAGCTAAGTAACAGAGATAACACATATTAGCATTTAAGGAGTTCACAGAATGAGGTAACACTTTTTGACTAGGAGAATTAGTGTCTAAGATGAATATGATGATAGATAGAAACAAAAACATATTTTATAAGGCTTTTCATCCTCTGGATTCAAATAATAAGACTTCTTTGACTGTAACAAAATAGGGCTGACTGTCCCCTTACAAGTTAGTTGTAATGTTTTCCTGGTATTTATTTGATCACACCTTTGGTCAACTGCAGTTTGCTTAGCTTCTGCCAGATACTTTTCAAGATATCAGTTTGGTTTTATTTAGGATCTACTCTCCTTTCCTGTCTTCTGTCTGTCCTCCAGGCTACACATGTCTTAGTGTTTGCTTGCAGCTAGAATTTTACAGGGATAAACCAAAAGCTTCACCATGGGATGCTTCCTTCTGTTCTTTAGTAAAACATTATGCTCAGGGAAGAGAGTATTCCTGATGGGGTGAAGAGAAAGGATGAGAGTCTGTGCATTTTCAGGCTGAAAGGAGAGAAATGGAGATATTTCCCCAGGCCAAGGAGAAGGTAGAGGTTTCTGAGTTTCACAGGCAACGAGAACAACATAGTTTCCAGTTCTGTACTTCACTCCAGTGTAATGAGAAAACATCTGGAGGGTAGACTGACAAACTGAAGGAGATCATTATTTGACCCTTGGCTCTTGGTTCTTGCCAACATAATACAGAATCACCTCCCAGAACTTGGCATGGAATCCTAGAGCCAATATTCCTCCAGAAAGCATGTGGGCTGGAACAACACAGCCAGAAACCACCAGCATGACAGACGGGAGGGAAGAACTTGCTGGATTTCTCCAGAGGCCCATGAACCTTCAACAATGACTGGGAGAGGATTCCCGACCAATGTTCTCTTGCATACTTGAGTTTGGGAGCTAAGTCATATTCACCACATACATTTCTCCAATGAAAGTAAATATTGATTTGCAGCTTTGTGAAAGAAAAAAAAAAAAAACATTTGTGCAAAAAGAACCGTATGGACTTAGAGACAGGGGAAATAAAATCCTGCTGACAGATTCATCTCTGGTTGTTACCAAGCAGTGTACTCTGGACCTGACCACATGAGTAAGCATCTCATTTTATCTCTGATCAGTTGTCAGGCATCATTTCATTTCCACACACAAAAAATAAAAAAGTGGTAAATTTATCTGCTACCATAAAGTTTCCCTGAAGCCATTCTGTTTTCATCAGAACCACAGAATAGGGAGAGGGGTCAGGGGATGACATGAATCTATGTAGTCCAGCAAGTCCAGTGAACAGAGGCGTTATGTGAAGTAACAATCCCATTTCAGAAGTGTGTACACAGTTCTAAATCACTGATATAGGAAGTTTTTTTGTTAAAGTCAGTTGGATTTTTGACAATTTCCTTTAAAGTAAAATATTAGAAAAACATAGTATATGCCCTGTTTTCTCCCCAAGTTGGAAAAAAAAAGTCACCTTATGAATCTCATACTATGAAGTGGCCTCTGAATTCACTTTCTACATAAAAGTACTATTTCAGGAATACATATTAGATTGGAGAGACTTCAAACAATATTAGTTTTTATACCTATAAATTCTTGTGACACAAACAATTTTTAAAGGAGAAAAAGAAATTTAAGATAAATTATTAATCATTATTTTCAATTGTGAGTGTTGAACTTTTTAAATGAATAAACCTATTGACAGCTCCCTTAAAAACAACATGGTAACTAGTTCTATCATTCAGTCATACTTTTCAATTTAATTTCAGAAGCACTAAAAGAATTGTCCTAACTTCTCATGATTTAGTGCCATGTCTCAGAATATAAATTTTAGGGGTCACCCCAATGATAAATTTAAAAGGAATTTTGTTGTTCAGTCACTCAGTCATGTCCAACTCTTTGCGAGCCCATGGACTGCAGCATGCTGGGCTTCCCTGTCCTTCACCATCTCCCAAAGTTTGCTCAGACTCATGTCCATTGACATGATGCCATCCAACCATCTCATTCTCTGTCACACACTCCTCAAAGTAATTTAGAGGAAAAAAAAATAATTTAGAGAAAATAGTTTACAGACATAATAACATCTCAAATAATTTACAGAAAAATAATGATGGTATACTCCAGGCAAACATGGTAAAATACTTAAAAAGTAACTTCAATAATTATGGAAACAGAAATGCAAAACTGATTGAAAGAATTCAAATAATGCTGTTTTATGGAATTTGTGAAAAGATGAAAGTGAAAGTGAAGTCGCTCAGTTGTGTCCGACTCTATTGTGACCCCATGGACTATAGCCTACCAGGCTCCTCAGTCCATGGAATTTTCCAGGCAATAGTACTGAAGCGGGTTACCATTTCCTTCTCCAAGGGATCTTCCCAAACCAGGCATTGAACCCGCGTCTCCCGCATTGCAGGCAGATGCTTTACCATCTGAACCACCAGGTAATTATGTTATTTTAAGCATGCATTGATAACTGAATTAATTAGTAAATAGACATATATTTTATGTACAACTTTAAGACTTTAAGTATTAGTTAACTTTTGGTAAACAAAAGACTTCTTGAAGAATATGTTCCATTGTGGAAATCTTTTCACTTGATACTATTTTACATGTACAGTTGTTGAATTTCTGATTCAAGGTAGTTTTTAAATCCTCACATGCTTGTTTAAGTGTATTTATTTCTGTTCAGAGTTTTACTTGCTGTTTTTCTTCTGCTTTCTGACTTTCATCTGGAGAATTATCTACAGTTGATGTGTTTGGAATTTTGTATTCTGAAGTTTCCCAATAGATCTATAGGATTTGTTGATTTTCCTTAAATGAATTTTTGTGGTACTGCATTTTATAAAATTCTCAGTTTAAAGATATTCTATTCTATCAGTGTAGACACTTGAGTAGATTTTATTGCTGTTCTGGTTGGGGGAGCAGTTATAGGTTTTGAGAGTCTGTAGCTTGTAGATCCTAAAGTTTGTCTTAAAACCCTGTATTTTGCCCTTTTGCTTCTTTTCCCCTTCATNTTCCTTAAATGAATTTTTGTGGTACTGCATTTTATAAAATTCTCAGTTTAAAGATATTCTATTCTATCAGTGTAGACACTTAAGTAGATTTTATTGCTATTCTGGTTGGGGGAGCAGTTATAGGTTTTGAGAGTCTGTAGCTTGTAGATCCTAAAGTTTGTCTTGAAACCCTGTATTTTGCCCTTTTGCTTCTTTTCCCCTTCATTCAATTGTCAAAATGTGTGTGTTGTCTCCCTTTCTGCCCTTTTCGTCCATCAGAAACTATGCCTATCAAAGTGACCTTTAAATCACACATACTTATAGGTCTTTTCTTGTAGTCCATACTTTGATCTACCAAGAAACATTTTAGAATTTTCATACCATTAGTGGTGATTTTGCAGTAGGCTTAGACCTCATAGTTAACTGTACCTTCTCTCCCCCAGTTATTCTCTGTCTTTATTTGTCACAAAGCTTTAACCAGGGGAGGAATAGAGTGGAAGGATTAGCAGTTACAGCTGGGATCTAGCTATTTTTTCTGTACTTAACATATTGTGAAAATTGGACATTAACTTTAAATTATGAAGCGGTGATGATGTATTTATCATGATATATATACAAGGATATATCATGAGACATGTGTGTACAGATACATATGCATATCTACATCTACATCTGTTCTTAATGTTTTGTATTGTTTGATAGGAAATACTGAAAGAGGGTAGGTAGGTAACTGCCTTTGTCTTCATCTAACAGCTTTTTTTATAAGTCTTCATTATCTTTCTTTTCCTTTATTTTCTTTCTAATCTTTGTCTCTCCCTTCTTCCTAGCTTCCTCCTTCAAAGTATACTATGTAATTAAAATATAAGCTTTAATATTTATAACAGAACTATTTATTCTTCAATTCTTCCTTTCAAAACAGCTGAACAAAGCAATTGTGCTATGATAAAGAAGAGTAGTATTTCTAAGCCATGTGGCCTTCATTTCTTACCCTCAAGACAGAAGAGAATAGAAATCAGCCTGGTGTATGATTAAACCTTTTTTTTTTTTTTTTAATGAATACGGAGCGTCATGGCACAAATTTTTATTTAACTTTTTAAAATGTTGGACTTTGTGTTTAATTGCATACTTTGAATCAAAGAACACAAGGTAACCAGCCATGCTGTAATTTTATGTGTTTTCACTTATTTAAGACTATTCACATTATATAGTTAAAACATCAAGCCATTTATTGGGATTATTTTTCTCACTTCACTTCTATATGTGGTTATTTTCTTTTAGAATGTTTATAGCTCCTATACTTTTTTCAGAGTCTCCAGTCAGAAGTCAAAGAAACTATTTAGATTTTTTACAAATTATGAAGTTTGCATTTTCATTCTTTCTTCATCATTTATGATCCTTGCAGGTGGTGTTTATTTTGTGGTTTATCTGACACATTATAAATCCAATTGTCAAATCAGCCTATGATTGGAAACAATTCCTAAGCCACTATAACTAGCAGGGTTATTGGACTCATGCACAGAAAGTGTAAGAAGCAGTCTCAGGAAAGAACTAATCAGAGTACTGTGCGATAAGGCTAGAATGTAGACAAATACAGCTAAGGAAGGACAGAGAGCAAATCAGGAGATGGGAATGGACAGATAGACCAGAGAGTTGGTTGGAAGCATGTGCCATCAGCAGTCCTCAAGGAGATCATAAATCCACATGGCTTCTAGTCCAGCCCAAAGTTTCTTTTGTTTCCAAAAGAACTCTATTTTTAGACAAAGTTGGCAAATATGTTTCAACTTTCATACTAACTCTAGTCAATTGACAGTGAAGTATGGAACTTTCATGAGTAGAGAGACAATGCATTCCATTTTGCCTAGAATGTTCTCATTTCATACTTTTTGCAAGCATTTATTAATAGCACACTCTGAGACTCTCTAAAGAGCCCTAGCTTCAACAATCAATTATGTTGTCACCTCACCTATGAGAAAGATCCTAAGTCCTCTTAAAACTCTATAAGAATGTTTTTGATTGATTTGTGATGTCTCCCCAGTGTTAAGAGTAGTTTAAAAATCTGGGAGAGTTGGCAGTGGAGCATATATGTACCTCGCATTTGCCATGTCCAAATTAATGGATGAGCCTGACACAAATACTTTGTTTAACCAGAAGAATAAGAAGAATAAAAGAAGTCAAAAAATGGGACTCTACAACTTGACAACATACTCTATATTGGCACGTGTGAAAAATATAAAAGGAAATGGTGATTTCTTTAAGATGAACCAGTGAAGTTGCTTAGTCGTGTCCAACTCTTTGTGACCCCATAGACTGTAGCCTACCAGCTCCTCCATCCATGGAATTTTCCAGGCAAGAGTCCTGAAGTATGTTGCCATTTCCTTCTCCAGGGGATCTTTCTGACCCAGAGATAGAACCCAGGTCTCCCACATTACAGGCAGATGCTTTACCATCTGAGCCACCAGGGAAATGATTAATAAAATTTTAATATCATTTTCTGGTTTTATTGATTGTAAGAGGAACATCTTTCACATTGTATTGTAGTTGAAATCAAGAAACATGTTACGATTGATGGACTATTGTCATTTTATTACCAGCATATATGTTCTTAGTCCTACGTGAAAGAGTAGTACATTGTACTTTCCCTGATTTACTTTTCCCTTACCCTTTTCTAAGAGCTGTGTCCTAGGAATTCAATTCTCTAAACTGGAGTGACCCATTAGGAATAACTCTGAAGTGAATTTAGGAATAACCCATAAGGAATAACTCTGACATGAATTCACTTTAATAACTCTGAAGTGAACTCCTGAGTTTCTCTGGAGGACTTTTTCTGAAATCACATTCTTTCTTGGCCTTTTCCCTGTAGTGGGCAGAATGATGACTCCCTCAAAATGTCCATATCCTAATACCCAGATTTATCTGTGAATGTTACATCACATGAAGAAGGGAATTAAGGTTGTAGATTAGATTAAGTGGATATACTGTTAATCAGATGACCTTAAATAGGGAGATTACCGTACATGATCTGGGAATGGCTATTATAATCACAAACATCCTTGAAAGTGGAAGAGGAAGGTAGATGAGGAGTTCAGGGTAATGAAATGTGAGAAGAAATCCAACTCCTATTGCTGGCATTGAACATGAACCAAAGAATGGTGGTCTCTAAGTTGGAAAGCCAAGGAAATGAATTTTTCTCTACAGCCTCCAAAAAGGGAGAACAGCCCTACTAAATGTTGATTTCAAGCTAATGAGACCAATGTTGTGATTCTGACCATGAAAACTGTAAGACTTAAAAAAAAAGTATGCTGCTTTAAGCTACTAACTTTGCAATAATTTATTACAACAGCAATAAGAAATGAATACATTCTTCTTTCCCATGCTCCTTAAAACTTTTCAATGCTCTATTGCACTTAGGAAAAATATTGCATTCTCAGTTTGGCTTACAAGGTTTTGCATGACCTTCCCTCTGCCGTATCTGTCAACTTTGCTCAGATGCTCATGAAAAGCAATCTCCTTTCTTTCCATAGTTTTGCACCCACCCTATCCTTTCCCTGAAACGCTCTTCCTTTCTTTGCTCTTGGCCCACTTCTACTCATCACTCATATCCTAGTTTAATATTTCTTTTCCTTAGGGAAGACTATCACGTTTTCCAGACTTAAAGATTTCATGAAACCTGGTAAAAATTTACTAATCATTCTGCGTGATTTACCATTTCAAGTCTCTTTCTCCTATTAAATGGTAAATTCCATGGGAGCACAAATACCTTCCTTACATTCATCCTTATGAATGCAAGCCTATTACAAAAACTGGCACAAAAGTATTTCCTGATTAAATGATAACTTCTGTGAGGCAGACACAAATGAGACAAGCTTGAAAATCAAGGGAGATAATAACTTGCCCTAAGTTCGCACGTCTGGTAAGGGGCAAGTCTAGGATTCAAATTAAGATTTGTTCTTGTCATCAAACTATTAGTGCTTATCAGAAAACACTCTATTATCTCTCATAGACTTAAAAAATAACTTTTGAGTATAATAAATACATAGTCAGTATATAAAATATAGGATAGGGCCAGGTATCAAGAAGACATTTAACATGTGAGCAGTGAATGCACAAAAAGATAGTTGGAAATCACATGTACTTATAGAGAAAACATATGAGTAGACAATAGCACTACCATGAGAAAACGGCCCTCTATCCTCATCAGAAATCCCTTTAATCAAGTAGAAGCAACTGCTGATTAAACTTCTGATAGTTTCTCTGATTTCAAGATGTCTTCTCGATATAAACAGTAACATCAACAATGTGTTGACCTGATTTTGCAGGCCCCGTGCCTATTTTGGTTTCATTAAATGCTAGTGAAAAAGTTAATTTCCCTCAATAA
The DNA here is from genome assembly GCA_006410735.1 of Raphicerus campestris. Taxonomy (NCBI): domain Eukaryota; kingdom Metazoa; phylum Chordata; class Mammalia; order Artiodactyla; family Bovidae; genus Raphicerus; species Raphicerus campestris. The sequence continues at coordinate 220,870 of SJYW01002027.1, read as the reverse complement.
CTCAAGTTCAATTCCAGTCCCTGAAAACAAAGTTATTCCTCCTAACCATTAATAAATTGGCTGAATGTTAAATAGCACTTTAATTTTGTTCCACTAATGTTCATTAAACAACCAAAAAAGGAAAGACGTTGATTATGTCAAGCTCACAATTTTTAATTAAAATGAAAAAAAGCAGGCACTTCTAATTTGCAAACACAGAGAAAGCTTCAGACAGCAAACAGATAAAGTTTACTGTGCATACTGCAGGAAGAAAAAAAAAATTGTGGTTAATTAAAACTTCAGTCATTTTAAATGTCTCTACCGCAAACACAAATTGCTACTTTGCATCTTCCAATAAGCCTCCAAATTCTATGAAATGTCTCATAAGAAGAATCTTGAATATTGATGGTGGACTTTGTTATTGTATTTTGAATCATGAGCAATTGAACACTTTATAGAGGAAACACAATAGTGAAAGAAGTACTGGCTGGGAATCAGAAAACAGTGGTTTTACTTTGTCTTTTTTCTTATTCACATTGTGGTTGGNAATTGCTACTTTGCATCTTCCAATAAGCCTCCAAATTCTATGAAATGTCTCATAAGAAGAATCTTGAATATTGATGGTGGATTTTGTTATTGTATTTTGAATCATGAGCAATTGAACACTTTATAGAGGAAACATAATAGTGAAAGAAGTACTGGCTGGGAATCAGAAAACAGTGGTTCTACTTTGTCTTTTTTCTTATTCACATTGTGGTTGGGAGTATTATGTCACTACATCTTTCCATGCCTCATTTTATAGTAAAATAATACTTGCTCTTGGAAAAGCTGTATTTTTATTATTTTCTTATTTTATTTGCATTTATTTTCTTATATATACATTTTGGCAATAGGACCTTGGGGTTGCCTTAGAACTGGGTCCTCAATTCAAGCCAATTCACTGTCAGGTAAGAATATTCATAGATTAATTCACTTTGCCAGCCTGACACTTAAGAATTTAATTCGGATACAAGGTCGCAGCTGGTCAACTCAGTTTGTCTAAAAACCACAGACATTCTTTTATCTTACTGTCTGAACATACAAAGGAAATATGCAAACTTTTCAATCCTCTTTCCTCCAGTCAAGGAAAGATAGAAAAGTTATGAGTCCCTGCAAAGTAACCACTTTTAAGAATACCACTAGTGAAAAAACTTTGCTACAGAAGTGGTCATAGAAAGGTATAAAATTTGAATCCTATTTTAAATGGATTTGGAGAACTTGCTATATAAGAAAGCCTTGCAAAGAACACAAAAGAGAANTATGTTCAATATTTGGTAACAACATATAATAGAAAAGAATCCTAAAAGGAATACACACACACACACACATATATATATAAAACTGAATCACTTTGCTCTATACTTGAAATACATGTTTTAGTTTAACTACATTTAATAAAGAAAGAGTAGTGAAGCATAAAAAAGGAAATGTACAGTTCATGGAACTTAGCACTTCACCAAAATATGATATGAAAGATTATAAATTATGAGGCAATTTATAATGACATATATGTTTTAAAAATATCCTTTGGATTAACTTGACAGTAAAATACAGTTAAAGGAAAAAAGAATATTGACCCTAAGGTTACGAGTCAAACTGTCTAGATTCTAGTCAAAAACAAAAACACCATGAGCTATTGACTTTTTTCGGTAGCTTGACTGACATTCTGAACCAAGTTCCCTCTGTGAAATAAGGGGTTTTAATGGCTCAGACAGGCTTCCCTGGTGGCTCAGATGCTAAAGAATCTGTCTGCAATGCAGGAAACCCAGGTTTGATCCCTCAGTTGGGAAGACACCCTGGAGAAGGAAATGGCCACCCACTCCAGTGCTCTTGCCTGCAGAATCCCATGGACAGAGGAGCCTGGTGGGGTCGCAAAGAGGTGGACATGAGTGAGTGACTAACACTTTCACGTCAATGGCTCAGACAGTAGAGTCTGCCCACAGTGCGGGAGACCCAGGTTTGATCCCTCGGTCGGGAAGATCCTCTGGAGAAGGCAATGGCAACCCACTCCAGTATTCTTGCCTGAAGAATCCCATGGATAGAGGAGGCTGGTAGGCTGGTAGGCTGCAGTCCATGGGATCGCAAAGAGTTGGACACGATTGAGTGACTTCACTCACTTCACTCCCTGGACAATACCATGGACAGAGGAGCCTGGCAGTCTACAGTCCATGGGATCACAAAAAGTTGGATTTGACTGAGCAACTAATACTTTGAATTAGATAATAATTAAGTTTTCCTTTTACTACTAAAATTTATGAAATGAATGAACAAAGTTTGCAATTCCATGTTAAATCAAAACTGAGCACCCTTTCCTAACTCATTCTGCCAGTTGAAATTTTGGCAAAAGCAAATTAAGTAAAATGAGCTTCACCTTTGAATAGCCCACCNAAATGAATGAACAAAGTTTGCAATTCCATGTTAAATCAAAACTGAGCACCCTTTCCTAACTCATTCTGCCAGTTGAAATTTTGGCAAAAGCAAATTAAGTAAAATGAGCTTCACCTTTGAATAGCCCACCTGATGGGACTGAAAAGAAGGATTATTGCTCTCAACAAATGAGTCTCAAAGGTGGGATTCTGCCAAGGAGAAAATCTGACATTTCAGTTGGTCTGTCAACCAACTCAATTATATGTTTAAAGTCAATAAACACAGATAAGCAGAGATGGAAGAATTTATCATGTTCTTCCACTCCAGAGCCTTCTATTTAGACTTCCATTCAAATTTTGAATTGAACTTTGGGTTTCACAAGGGAAGATGGAGTGGTGAAAGGTACAGCTGTAAATCAGGAGCTTTCACAGCCACCCTGTTTTTCGATGCTTGGTGTTCAAAGGAAGTTAGCTCTCTGTCTAGGTTCCTCATATGTTGAAGAAAGTAAAAGCCATCATATTTGTAAGAAAAGATAGGAGGGTAGAATGAGAAATAAACACAAAAGGCTTTTACATTATTTTTTAAAGCTATAGACATTTCTGCACTAATGATGCTATTTTGAAACCTGGGGAGAGTGGCAGTTTAACCCAATCTGTGCTCCCTGGGTTAGGTCAGGCTGGCATTTGTGTCCATAGTGAAAGTCAAGTGCAAAAAGAAAACAGAGATTAAATTCAGGGGTGCACATTATAGTCACCAAGCAGACAGAAAAAGGAGTCACTGTGATAGAATAATACAGGCATGACTGATTTAAAATGTTTCTAAGATATTATTTTCCTTTTTAGCCTTTAATCATTAAATGTGATGCATGCTGTCCTGTTATTTCTATAAAGTTATACTCTAATAGAGTGCCACTGCAAATGTAAAGAAAAGGATTCATATTGCTATCCATTTCCAAACAACACTAACCAGTCATATATATATTCATATATACACATACATACATACATACACACATACACACACACCTGCTTGTATTTAGGGGCCTCAAGGTGGTGCTTGTGGTAAAGAACCCACCTGCCAATGCAGAAGACATGAGATGTTGGTGGTGGGTTTGATCCTTGGGTCAGGAGATCCTCTGGAGGAGGGCATGGAAACCCCTTCCAATACTCTTTCCTGGCTGCTGCTAAGTCACTTCAGTCCTGTCCAACTCTATGCAACCCCATAGATGGCAGCCCACCAGGCTCCCCCATTCCTGGGATTCTCCAGGCAAGAACCCTGGAGTGGGTTGCCATTTCCTTCTCCACTGCATGAAAGTGAAAAGTGAAAGGGAAGTCAGTCGCTCAGTCGTGTCCAACTCTTGGTGACCTCAAGACTGCAGCCCACCAGGCTTCTCCGTCCATGGGATTTTCCAGGCAAGAATACTGGAGTGTGGTACTCCACTAACACAAAGGCAGAGGCTGTGCCATTACCTTCTCCAACTCTTTTCTGGAGAATCCCACGAACAAAGAAGCCTGGGAGGCTACAGTGCATGGGTCCCTCAGAGTCAGACACAACTGAAGTGACTTAGGGTGCACGTAGGCATATTTGTATTTATATTTACATGCCATAAGACACAGCATGTGCAATCAGTTGAATACAAAAGTGAGATTCTGACAACCAAGAAGAAAATCAGAGGTGTAGAACAGGAATGTGTTTGAAATACAAATGTGATGTGAGGTTTAGAGAATAAACCATTTATTATTATTGGGGAATCGTTAAATCACTATGCCCAACTGGTCTTATAGATTCTAATTTTTACATTATATATGCCTTCTGCCAACAAACACATCTTTATTTTTTTTAATTGGAGGCTAATAAATTTATAATATTGTAGTGGTTTTGCCATACACTGACATGAATCAGCCATGGATGTACATGTGTTCCCCATCCTGAACCCCCTCCCTCCTCCCTCTGCATCCCATCCCTCTGGGTCATGCCAGTGCACCAGCCCCGAGCACCCTGTTGCATGCATCTAACCTGGACTGGTGATCTGTTTCATATATGATAATATACATATTTCAATGTTATTCTCTCAAATCATCCCACCCTCACCTTCTCCTACAGACTCCAAAGGACTGTTCTATACACCTGTGTCTCTTTTGCTGTCTTGCATACAGGGTTATCATTACCATCTTTCTAAATTCCATATATATGCATTAGTGTACTGTATTGGTGTTTTTCTTTCTGGCTTACTTCACTTTGTATAATAGGCTCCAGTTTCATCCATCTCATTAGAACTGATTCAAATGCATTCTTTTTAATGGCTGAGTAATATTTCATTGTGTGTACCACAGCTTTCTTATCCATTCATCTGCTGATGGACATCTAGGTTGCTTCCATGCCCTGGCTGTTATAAACAGTGCTGCAGTGAACATTGGGGTACACTTGTCTTTTTTAGTTCTGGTTCCTCAGTGTGTATGCCCAGCAGTGGGATTGCTGGGTCATGTGGCAGTTCTATTTCCAGTTTTTTAAGGAATCTCCACACTGTACTCCATAATGGCTGTACTAGTTTGCATTCCCACCAACAGTGCAAGAGGGTTCCCTTTTCTCCACCCCTTCGCATTTATTGTTTGTAGACTTTTGGATAGAAGCCATTCAAACTGGCGAGAGATGGTATCTCATTGCAAGCATAGCTTTACAGATGATGATTCTGAAACTTGTCTAAGGTTATAGTATCATTCTAGAAAATTCTAGTATCATTCTAGAAAATGATGCTAGAACTAAGATTTTAACCTAGGATAATCCTGCTAAGCTGCATTCCAAAAGGTATGTAAGGTATCTCCTGTTATTTATGTTTGTGTGGACTCTGCCTTTTGCCTTAATATCTCCAAGAAGAAGAAAAGGATGTTGAAGACGGGTTCTGTCTATTCCAGTTAATCACTTTTGCACAAATTCTGATCTTCATTCACCATGATGTTTATCATTACAGACAAGTGATTTTCCCATGTTTCTGCTTCTTGTCATCCTAAGTAGAAAATTTTTCTGAAGATTAGGATATTTAGCCTCTGAACTCCCATTTCCTATGAATTATACATTAATTAGTGTCAGACTGGATATGGACTCACAGCATACCCAGATGAATTGCACACATACCAAGGCTAAGCAACGCCTTTTACTTCCAATCTATTGAACAATGAGGTTAACCATGTTCCATCAAGATTTACTATGTTGAGAAGTATACCAACTTAATGTGCTCTAAAAAAAAAATTCTTACTTGTTCATGATTTCTGAAACAACATTTATACCTCAATCAAACTAGCAATAAGGGCATCCTTTCTTTCTTTTAAATATCAGACATAATTCACGACATTATCTTTTGCTGCACTGGATATTTCATTGAAGGATTCTGTTCTGATGACCTTAGGTATAAAGACCAAGTGCTCTTTTTTTAAATTATATATCAGAGTCATTATGTGATGAATTCTTTTTGGAATTATGAAACTAATGAAAAAATATATTAACTAAGTTATAAGACTTTTTTTACAAAAGTAAAAAATAGTATATCTTTCAAAACATGTTATTTTCTTGTCTTCAATAAACTAACAAGTGCAATTAAAATAACTAATATTTCATTTACATATATACATTTTGAAAGTGAAAGTCACTCAATCGTGTCTGACTCTTTGCAACCGCATGGACTGTAGTCTGCCAGGCTCCTCCATCCCAGGGATTTTCCAGGCAAAAATACTGGAGTAAGGGTTGCCATTCCCTTCTCTAGGGGATCTTCCCAACCCAGAGATCCAACTCAGGTCTCTCGCACTGCAGGTGGATTCTTTACCATGGAACCAACAGGGAAACACATTTTACATTTAATATAGGGGGTAATATGCATTTTACCCTCTATATTAAATTATTCTGAAGAAATAGATATGTGATGAACATGCATAAAGAATTATAAGATTCCATCAAAATTAAAACGCTATGTTGGGGATACATATTAGGTATAGATAAAGGGATTTTACTTGGAAGCAATAAGATGGGATTGACTTACATTAGAAAGAGGATTCTATAATGCAGATTTAGAGAAAAAAAAATGTTCCACTGCTTCACCTGTCAAAACAGAATGGCAATCTGGGATAGCTACTTCACACATTTTCACATTTGGTATGACAGCTGATTTTATGGACAGATGGTAACGTTTTGTTCATATTCAAAGTCAACAGCCACTTCAGCTAGAAGGAAAGCACCTGCCATCTTTTCTACTAGCATCTAACTTCTCCATATGCTACAGAAAATAATTCCACAGACTTTCTTCACATGACCCAGTGACTTTCATGCCAGATGAAGGGAGGGAAGATAAGCTGCTGAAGATGTTCCGACACACAGTTGATAACATTCTGAGAAGTATTGGCACTGGAGCAGCAGGAGGAACCAATGGAATCACAGCAGGCACCAGGTGACAAGAATTATCTTTTTTATCCTACTCACTTTCCCTACATTAACATTTATCAAAATGAGCTATAAATTATAGTTCCAGAAGATAATTAAGAGGTAGAGGTAAAGTCGCTCAGTTGTGTCCAACTCTTTGCGATCCCGTGGACTGTAACCTACTAGGCTTCTCTGTCCATGGGATTCTCCAGGCAAGAATACTAGAGGGGATTGCCATTTCAATTAACATGTAGGTTTGGAAAACACTCTAAAGTATGACTTCTCTGTACATTCGCATGACCCTCTAAATAATTAGTGGTATGAAGAATTACAGTTTTGAAAAATCTAATGTTTTCTCAGTTCAGCTCAGTTCAGTTCAGTTGCTCAGTCACATCCAACTCTTTGCGACTCCATGAATCGCAGCACGCCAGGCCTCCCTGTTCATCACCATCTTTCGGAGTTCAATCAGACTCACCTCCATCGAGTCAGTGATGCCATCCAGCCACCTCATCCTCTGTCGTCCCCTTCTCCTCCTGCCCGCAATCCCTCCCAGCATCAGAGTCTTTTCCAGTGAGTCAACTTTTTGCATGAGGTGGCCAAAGTCCTGGAGTTTCAGCTTTAGCATCATTCCTTCCAAAGAAATCCCAGGGCTGATCTCCTTCAGAATGAACTGGTTGGATTTTCTTGCAGTCCAAGGGACTCTCAAGAGTCTTCTCTAACACCACAGTTCAAAAGCATCAATTCTTCGGCGCTCANCCTTGACGTACTCCTTTTCCTATTTGGAACCAGTCTGTTGTTCCATGTCCAGTGCTAAATGTTGCTTCCTGACCTGCACATATTTATTAAATTTATTTGAACACAGAAATTAAACAATTCTTCTAAAGAATTATTTTACTCCAAAAATATTTTAAGAAATATTTCCCTATACAATCCAAGAATTATAATTTTTTTCTATATACAAACATCAGGTTATTCATGCAAAAAGACTTAATCCTCTCCTTCCTTTAAGTAAAGAAACATTGTTCTAGAAAAGTTCCATGAGAAAAGGGATTTTTGTATTTTTTTCCTAGTTTATTTTATCTCCAATGCCTAGCTGAGTTGCCAATACATAGAAGGAACATCACATATGTATTGAGTCAGTGACAAGGCATTGGTTCCTCATCTCTTTTCATCTCTTATCTTCCGCTCCAACATCCATAGCTCTCTTAGTCCATGTCAACTAGCCTGACTGTTAGCTCTCTCACTTTGCCTGAGTCTGGTTTTTGGATCTTCTTTGTAGCAAGTAATCTAACTTACTGCATTCTTACCCACTATTTCTCATGACTCTGAGTCTGCCTTACCTAACTTCTGTTCTACTCTGAACCTGGGTGATTTCTCCCCATTCTGCTTCTTATTTTCACATTGTAACTTCTCTCCTGATACCTAAATTCAGTTGTGAATACATAAAACAGCACAAGAATCAGTACAGGAATAAAGCTCATCCAAAGAATATAGACCAGTTGGACGCATAAAAGCATCTAGAAGTACTCTGAATCAGAAGTTTTTTGAACAATCCAAAGCCTGGAAGCACCAGTTGGGGCATATAAAGGAGTGGGCCAAGCACCAGAAGCAAACTAATGCCCATGTGCAAGTTAAGGAAGCTGGCCAGAGGGTAAAATCAAATAGGAAACCAGCATATCTGAGGAAAAGGATAGCAATTCAAACAACAACTAGCTTTTATCTGTCATGTGCACAAGTGTCAGGCAAGCCTCCATGAGTAACAAAGGAGCGCTGATACAGATATGCATTATGGCTTAAGACTGAAAGTGCCTTGAATGCTTGATCCTCTCCAGAATAGAACAGTCTCATAATACAGAAGGGAAGGACATGCTGTGAGGGTGGGACAGAGCAACTGAAAGCTTTTCTGTCCTTCTGTAATTCAGACAAACTAGATAGTGAAACACAATCAGCTTTATTTCTGTTCCCTTACAGAATCAAGCATCAATGAAAGACAGAGAAGCAAGAATAAAAAGGGTGATTGGTACCCTGAGGGGGCATGGATATAATGAAATAATTTTCTCCCAGCATTCTTATGACTAAACATGCTGTGCCGAATGTGGTGAGTCTGAGAAAAAATTCCAGTCATTCATTACGTTTAAAATTGAGTAACTCCCATGTGAACAAATGCATATGTACAAAGATGTTTATTGCTTCATTGGTTTAAGTAGCAAAGAATCATAGACAACCTAAATGCATGTCAATTGGAGATAGTACCTTAACTATAAAAATTAGAGATATTAATATAATAAACAATGCTACATAAATGGAGTAATCTGCAATATTAAAAATCACTGAGTGTATCTGTGATATACTGCTAGTGGGAGAAAAAAAGGAAGACATATTTTAGCATATGTGTGTATACTGTATGTATATATTATATATGTATGAAACATATGTTTATGTATGTATAAGGCATCTCCTGGCAGATACAATAGGAACTGACCATAGTTGCAACCTCTGAGGCTAGAACATTTTCACTGTAAAACCTTTTGTAACGCAAGTAGTTTTTACCACATGCTTGTATTAAGAAATAAAACCCATCCTATTTAGACTACAATACCTATATTTTCTCTCAAAGAGAAAGAGGAGAAAAGAGATAGAGGCCAAACGTCACACTTTCACTTCAGAATGTCTCATATATGCTATCATAATGATTAATTCATTTAATAATCGACATAGTAGGAGTTCTCAGTCTGGAGTCCAAACCCACAGAGGATACATGAAAATTGAATGAAAAATTTCTAGTATATCTGTTCATAACCATTATTTCTCAGGAGAGGGTTCATAGCCTTCATCACATTCTCAAAAGAAATTAAGAACTGAAATCTGTTAAGAAACATTGTTTGGCTTGGGCAGATTTTATAAAAGGTTTTTGTCAACTTTTGTCAGTTTTTTAAATTACATATGATATTATTTGATAAAATAGTCATGTGATATGTTTGCTTAGCAGGGTGATAAATGTTAATCTTTTTAAGTGAATACTATGGTCTATAATATGAGCCCAGAGTTCTATGATATAAATTTATAACAATGATATCTTACTCTGTGCTTTTTAAATGAGAAAACACATACCCCTCCTTGGCACTTTTCAGGTGACTAGAAATTCCTAGAACTATAGAACAAATGGAACACATCTTTGGCAGCATCCATTCTACACAGGAATTGCAGAATCTCATTTTGTAGTAAAACAAAGTTAGATTATGCAGTATTCAAACTTATTTTTGAGATAACACTTGAAGGTAAAGGCATTCTGTGTTCCAGGAAAGCACACAGTTCTTGGCTATTGTGTCAACACTCCAAGAATTTCCATTCCTTGCCAGCTTACTCTAGAGATTCAATGTATCCCCAAGTGATTTTTACACACACACACAAAAACAGAGTCCAAAGTTCACACAGAGGGACTTCACTGGTCGTTCAGTGGTGAAGAATCCACCTGCCATGCAGGAGACAAGAGTCAATCCCTGGTTCGGGATGATTCCATAAGCTTTGGGAGAGCTGAACCTGTGCTCCAGGGCCCGGGAGCCACAGTGACTGAGCCCAAGTGCTGCAACTGCTTAAGCCTGAATGCTCTAGAGCCTATCCTCCACAATGAGAAGCCACCACGAAGAGAAGCATGGCAACTAGCTAGTAGCCCCTGTTTGTCACAACTACGGAAAAGCCTGTACAGCTTTTCAGAGAAACATCATAGCCCAGTGAATAAATGATTTGCATTTTAACAAAGCTCACATGGACCAAGGATCTAGAATAGCTACCTCAATATTGAAGAAGGACAAAATCCAAGGACTGACACTATTCCACTTCAAGACATATTATAAAGCTTCAGTAATCAAGACACTGCAGTATTAGTGAAAGAATAGACAAATAGATCAATGTAACAGACTAGAGTTCCCAGAAATACCCCCATGTATGTACAGTCAACTGATCTTTAACAAAGGAACTAAGGTAACACAATAGGGACAACAGAACATATGTTTGCAAGCAAAGTGAAATTTGACTCAGATCTTATGCCCTTAACTAAAAATGGATCACAGACCCAAATAAAAAACACAAAACTACACAACTCCTAGCAGACAACATAGGAGTAAACCTACATGACCTGTGTATGACAATGACTATCTATACCAGCAAAGGCATAACATATGAAAGAAAATTTGATGAGCTGTACTTCACTGAAATTAAAAACTTCTGCTCTGTGAAAGACAATGCTAAGAGACTAAGAGAAATCACAGGTTAGGTGAAAATTATTGGCAAATTGGAACTGATCAGGAATTATTATTCAAAGTTAACAAAGAATTCCTATAACTCAAAAATAAAAAATACATACTTTTTAAAAATAAACAATAGACCTGATCAGATGCCTCATATATAGATAGCAAATAAGTATATAGAAATATATTCAAAATCATGTATCATTAGAGAATTGCAAATTAAAATAACAAGATACACTACCACACACAATTCATTAAAATACTAAAATGTAAAACATTGACAACCTCAAATACTGGCAAGGATGTGGAGCAATGGGAACCCTCATTCATTGCTTGTGGAAATAAAAATAGGATAGCCCTTTGGAAAGAGTTTGGCTCTTGCTTAGAAAATTAAACATACTCATAATATGATACAGCAATTTATAGCAGTTCTATTCATAACTGTTCAAAATTATGGAAGCAACCAAACTTTAAATACATGGATAATAAATGGATCCCTGCTGCTGCTGCTGCTGCTGCTGCTAAGTCACTTTAGTCATGTACGACTCTGCGCAACCCATAGACGGCAGCCCACTAGGCTCCTCTGTCCTTGGGATTCTCCAGGCAAGAACACTGGAATGGGTTGCCATTCCCTTCTCCAATGCATGAAAATGGATCCCAAACAGGAAAAATAAATGAGTGGACATCCAGGCAATTGAATATACAGTGCTAAAAGCCTTGAAAAGAATAAAGAAAACTTAAATGCTTATTACTAAGTAGAAGAAGTCAATCTGAAAATTACTGTAAGATTACAATTATGTGACATGTTAGAAACTATAAGACTGAGGATACAGTGATTGCCAAGAGTTAGGGGAGAGAGAGGGATGAATCAGTTCAGTTCAGTCACTCAGTCATGTCCGACTCTGTGACCCCATGAATCACAGCATGCCAGGCCTCCCTGTCTATCACCAACTCCCGGAGTTCATTCAGACTCACGTCCATAGAGTCGGTGATACCATCCAGCCATCTCATCCTATGTCGTCCCCTTCTCCTCCTGCCCTCAATCCCTCCCAGCATCAGAGTCTTTTCCAATAAGTCAACTCTTCGCATGAGGTAGCCAAAGTACTGGAGTTTCAGCCTCAGCGTCACTCCCTCAGAGCAAAATATATTTTAAGGCAGTTAAACTATTCTATATGATCTACCATGGTGGATATATGACATTATACATTTGTCCAAACTCTAGTGATAAGAACTTGCCTGCCAGTGTAGGAGACATAAGAGATATGAGTTCTTTCCCTAGGTTGAGAAGATCCCCTGGATGAGGGCGTGGCAGTCCAGTATTCTTGCCTGGAGAATCCCACGGGCAGAAGAACCTGGCGGACTACAGTCCATGGGGTTGCACAGAGGCAGATGTGACTGAACACACACACACGCACACAATGTACAACACTGAGTGAACTCCAATTAAACTACTTAGGGTGATAATAAATGTCAATGTAGAATCACAGCTTATAGCAAGTGTATAACAAAAATTTGATATGGAATGTTGACAGTAATGGAAATTATGCTGTGTGGGAACAGGAGGTATACAACAATTTTATAATTTTTTCTCAGTTCTGCTGTGGACCTAAAACTACTTTTAAAAACTTTTTTCATTTTAAAAGGAAAAAATATGAAATTTGCTTGCAAGAAAGACCCCAGCCAATTTTTACAATGGTATGTTTGATTTTAACTCATAGTAAAATAAGCCCTTTCAATTGAAGAGTTTCTTAAAGAACAGAAGAATTTGTTTAACCATATACAACTTGGTGAAAAGAACATCTATTAGTATAAAGTTTTTTACTGCTTGCTATAAACACAAAGAATCTAGTTAATTATATGCAAATAAGCCTCACTAACACACACCTAAATAACTCAGCCTTGTCTTCATTAAGCTAGAAGATATAGTACATTTCTCAGGGAATTAGACAAGGAATATTAATCAAAGACACTTGTAAGTCCTAATGAGTTTATTGATTGTTGACCTTGATGCTACACTAGAAGCAGAAACCCAACTGACCAGAATAATTTGAGTAAGTGAATGCTGATTTTCAAAATTTAGAATAAAATTGCTTGTTCATTTTTGAGATACCCTGCCCAAACCATTTTTTCCCTCTGTATTTAATGTCCCTATTGTCTGCTATGTACCAAGATTCATGAGTGATTTCTATCTTGCAGCAATCTGGAGATTTGTGACTGGGAGAGCTGGAAGTTACTGTGAGCTCAGGGTAAAGAGAAAGGGCAGGCAGCAAATAAAAGGCAAAGAACTGAGAAACAAAACTGAATTTGTTCATTACTAGCAGTTGACCTTGAAGCTGATTTCTCCCCCTCTTCTCATATTCTCAGCACTCAATAGCTTCTTTTTACTTCCTCTTGGCTAAAGTGACTGAAGAGCATATCCCATCACTAATTGGGCTTAATGTTAGCGAAGTACTTTCAACACCATCAGCAACTCCTGAAACATGGTTTTCTTTCTGTACAATAGTTGCTTGGTTACTTTTCTTTAATAAAACACTCTCTGCTCTAAGGGATGATGACTAGATTGAAAGTTTTAAAGTGCAATTTAGCTTCTGTTATTTTCCATTTTAAACCTCTCCATTTGGGCCTTTATCCCATTCCTTGATACTATTGATTTATTTCAATTAAGATTCTCCATGTTCAAGCACCACAATTAGCCGCTGTCACGATTGATTCCCAACCCCAGGGATCTGTACATGGTTTCAAGGTTGACCACTGACAGTTAAGCACTAGTCCATTAGGGATGAATGAAAAGTGAAGGCAGCAAGAATCTTCTAGCAAAGAATCTTGTATAATATTCATAATAAGAGCAATTATAGATAAAGTGCTTACTAGGTTTATTATATAAACTATATACACACATATATGTGATCTGATCTGATAAAATAAGCTTCTTTATAAACATCTCTTGGCTCTGCCATTCTGTAGTTCTCTATTTGTTCTAAGCTTTGACACTGAACTGACTTATAATGATTGTATGTCTAGCTAATAGGAGAAACAGAACCAGAACTCAGGTTCTTTGTGCACTTTACTCAACTTTCTTTCCTCTGTATCATTCTAACAGGGCATGAGGAAGAAGAACTCTTGTGATCAGTTCAGTTCAGTTTTGTCACTCAGTCATGTCTGACTCTTTGCAACCTCATAGACTGCAGCATGACAGGCCGCCCTGTCCATCACCAACTTCTGGAGTTTACTCAAACTCATGTCTATTGAGTCAGTGATGCCATACAACCATCTCATCCTTTGTCATCCCCTTCTCCTCCCACCTTCAATCTTTCCCAGCATCAGGGTCTTTTCAAATGAGTCGGTTATTTGCATCAGGTGGCCAAAGTATTGGAGTTTTAGCTTCAGCATCAGTCTTCCAATGAATATTCAGGACTGAATGGACAGGTTGGATATCCTTGCAGCCCAAGGGACTCTCAAGACTCTTTTCCAACACCACAGTTGAAAAGCATCAATTCTTCAGTGCTCAGCTTTCTTTATAGTCCAACTCACATCCATACCTGACTAATGGAAAAACCAGAGCTCTGATTAGACAGACTTTTGTTGGTAAAGTAATCTCTCTGGTTTTTAATATGTTGTCTATGTTGATCATAGCTTTTCCTTCCAAGGAATAAGCGCCTTTTAATTTCATGGCTGCAGTCACCATCTGCAGTGATTTTGGAGCCCCAAAATATAAAGTCTCTCACTGTTTCCATTGCTTCCCATCTATTTGCCATGAAGTAATGGGATTGGATGTTATGTTCTTCTTTTTTGAATGTTGATTTTTAAGCNGCTGCTGCTGCTAAGTCACTTTAGTCATGTACGACTCTGCGCAACCCATAGACGGCAGCCCACTAGGCTCCTCTGTCCTTGGGATTCTCCAGGCAAGAACACTGGAATGGGTTGCCATTCCCTTCTCCAATGCATGAAAATGGATCCCAAACAGGAAAAATAAATGAGTGGACATCCAGGCAATTGAATATACAGTGCTAAAAGCCTTGAAAAGAATAAAGAAAACTTAAATGCTTATTACTAAGTAGAAGAAGTCAATCTGAAAATTACTGTAAGATTACAATTATGTGACATGTTAGAAACTATAAGACTGAGGATACAGTGATTGCCAAGAGTTAGGGGAGAGAGAGGGATGAATCAGTTCAGTTCAGTCACTCAGTCATGTCCGACTCTGTGACCCCATGAATCACAGCATGCCAGGCCTCCCTGTCTATCACCAACTCCCGGAGTTCATTCAGACTCACGTCCATAGAGTCGGTGATACCATCCAGCCATCTCATCCTATGTCGTCCCCTTCTCCTCCTGCCCTCAATCCCTCCCAGCATCAGAGTCTTTTCCAATAAGTCAACTCTTCGCATGAGGTAGCCAAAGTACTGGAGTTTCAGCCTCAGCGTCACTCCCTCAGAGCAAAATATATTTTAAGGCAGTTAAACTATTCTATATGATCTACCATGGTGGATATATGACATTATACATTTGTCCAAACTCTAGTGATAAGAACTTGCCTGCCAGTGTAGGAGACATAAGAGATATGAGTTCTTTCCCTAGGTTGAGAAGATCCCCTGGATGAGGGCGTGGCAGTCCAGTATTCTTGCCTGGAGAATCCCACGGGCAGAAGAACCTGGCGGACTACAGTCCATGGGGTTGCACAGAGGCAGATGTGACTGAACACACACACACGCACACAATGTACAACACTGAGTGAACTCCAATTAAACTACTTAGGGTGATAATAAATGTCAATGTAGAATCACAGCTTATAGCAAGTGTATAACAAAAATTTGATATGGAATGTTGACAGTAATGGAAATTATGCTGTGTGGGAACAGGAGGTATACAACAATTTTATAATTTTTTCTCAGTTCTGCTGTGGACCTAAAACTACTTTTAAAAACTTTTTTCATTTTAAAAGGAAAAAATATGAAATTTGCTTGCAAGAAAGACCCCAGCCAATTTTTACAATGGTATGTTTGATTTTAACTCATAGTAAAATAAGCCCTTTCAATTGAAGAGTTTCTTAAAGAACAGAAGAATTTGTTTAACCATATACAACTTGGTGAAAAGAACATCTATTAGTATAAAGTTTTTTACTGCTTGCTATAAACACAAAGAATCTAGTTAATTATATGCAAATAAGCCTCACTAACACACACCTAAATAACTCAGCCTTGTCTTCATTAAGCTAGAAGATATAGTACATTTCTCAGGGAATTAGACAAGGAATATTAATCAAAGACACTTGTAAGTCCTAATGAGTTTATTGATTGTTGACCTTGATGCTACACTAGAAGCAGAAACCCAACTGACCAGAATAATTTGAGTAAGTGAATGCTGATTTTCAAAATTTAGAATAAAATTGCTTGTTCATTTTTGAGATACCCTGCCCAAACCATTTTTTCCCTCTGTATTTAATGTCCCTATTGTCTGCTATGTACCAAGATTCATGAGTGATTTCTATCTTGCAGCAATCTGGAGATTTGTGACTGGGAGAGCTGGAAGTTACTGTGAGCTCAGGGTAAAGAGAAAGGGCAGGCAGCAAATAAAAGGCAAAGAACTGAGAAACAAAACTGAATTTGTTCATTACTAGCAGTTGACCTTGAAGCTGATTTCTCCCCCTCTTCTCATATTCTCAGCACTCAATAGCTTCTTTTTACTTCCTCTTGGCTAAAGTGACTGAAGAGCATATCCCATCACTAATTGGGCTTAATGTTAGCGAAGTACTTTCAACACCATCAGCAACTCCTGAAACATGGTTTTCTTTCTGTACAATAGTTGCTTGGTTACTTTTCTTTAATAAAACACTCTCTGCTCTAAGGGATGATGACTAGATTGAAAGTTTTAAAGTGCAATTTAGCTTCTGTTATTTTCCATTTTAAACCTCTCCATTTGGGCCTTTATCCCATTCCTTGATACTATTGATTTATTTCAATTAAGATTCTCCATGTTCAAGCACCACAATTAGCCGCTGTCACGATTGATTCCCAACCCCAGGGATCTGTACATGGTTTCAAGGTTGACCACTGACAGTTAAGCACTAGTCCATTAGGGATGAATGAAAAGTGAAGGCAGCAAGAATCTTCTAGCAAAGAATCTTGTATAATATTGATAATAAGAGCAATTATAGATAAAGTGCTTACTAGGTTTATTATATAAACTATATACACACATATATGTGATCTGATCTGATAAAATAAGCTTCTTTATAAACATCTCTTGGCTCTGCCATTCTGTAGTTCTCTATTTGTTCTAAGCTTTGACACTGAACTGACTTATAATGATTGTATGTCTAGCTAATAGGAGAAACAGAACCAGAACTCAGGTTCTTTGTGCACTTTACTCAACTTTCTTTCCTCTGTATCATTCTAACAGGGCATGGGGAAGAAGAACTCTTGTGATCAGTTCAGTTCAGTTTTGTCACTCAGTCATGTCTGACTCTCTGCAACCTCATAGACTGCAGCATGACAGGCCGCCCTGTCCATCACCAACTTCTGGAGTTTACTCAAACTCATGTCTATTGAGTCAGTGGTGCCATACAACCATCTCATCCTTTGTCATCCCCTTCTCCTCCCACCTTCAATCTTTCCCAGCATCAGGGTCTTTTCAAATGAGTCAGTTATTTGCATCAGTTGGCCAAAGTATTGGAGTTTCAGCTTCAGCATCAGTCTTCCAATGAATATTCAGGACTGATTTCCTTTAGGATGGACAGGTTGGATATCCTTGCAGTCCAAGGGACTCTCAAGACTCTTTTCCAACACCACAGTTGAAAAGCATCAATTCTTCAGTGCTCAACTTTCTTTATAGTCCAACTCACATCCATACCTGACTACTGGAAAAACCAGAGCTCTGATTAGACAGACTTTTGTTGGTAAAGTAATCTCTCTGGTTTTTAATATGTTGTCTATGTTGATCATAGCTTTTCCTTCCAAGGAATAAGTGCCTTTTAATTTCACGGCTGCAGTCACCATCTGCAGTGATTTTGGAGCCCCAAAATATAAAGTCTCTCATTGTTTCCATTGCTTCCCATCTATTTGCCATGAAGTAATGGGATTGGATGTTATGTTCTTTTTTGAATGTTGAGTTTTAAGCCAGCTCTTTCACTCTCCTCTTTGCCTTTCACCAAGAGGCTCTTTAGTTCTTTGCTTTCTGTTGTAAGGGTGGTGTCATCTGCATATCTGAAGTTATTGATTTTCTCCAGGCCATCCTGATTCCAGCTTGTGCTTCATCCAGTCTGGCATTTTGCATGATGTATTCTGCATATAAGTTAAATAAGCAGGGTGATAATATACAGCCTTGATGTACTCCTTTCTCGATTTGGAACCAGTCTGTGTCCCAGGTCCAATTCTTACTATTGCTTCTTGACATGCATACAGATTTCTCAGGAGGCAGGTCAGGTGGTCTGGTATTCCCATCTCTTGAAGAGTTTTCCACAGTTTGTTTTGATTCATGCAGTCAAAGGCTTTGACATAGTCAATAAAGCAAAAGTAGATGTTTTTCTTGAACTCTCTTGCTTTTTCTATGATCCAGTGAATGTTGACAATTTGATCTCTGGTTCCTCTGCCTTTTCTAAATCCAGCTTGAACATCTGAAAGTTCATGGTCCATATACTGTTGAAGACTGGCTTGGAGAATTTTGAGCATCACTTTGCTAGGATGAGAGATGAGTGCAACTGTGCAGTCGTTTGCGCATTCTTTGGCATTGTCTTTCTTTCGAATTGGAATGGAAAGTGACCATTTCCAGTCTTGTGTTTTTTCTTTTTGTTGTTGTTGTTGTTGTTTGTTTGTGTGTTTTACCTCCATGCTTTCCATAAGCTCTTGTCACCCATAAGCTACCAACATTATACTTATTTTTATATCAACATTGTACTCACCTTTTGAAGCCTTAGTCAAGTTCCATTTGTCAAAGCTAAAAGGAAGCTATCTGCATGAAGTTTCGTTATTTGCTCCCTCCTGTTCAACTCTTTGGGACCTCAGAAACTGTAGCCCACCAAACGCCTCTGTCCATGGAATTCTGCAGCAAGAATACTGGAGTGGGTTGTCATTTCCTTCTCCACAGGATCTTCCCTACCTTGTGTTGAAATCTGGGTCTCCTGCCTTGAGGGAGGATTCCTTACCACTGAGGCACCGGGAAAGCCCTGCTTGATGTTTTACTTGGAAATAATGACTCCTTCTTCTGAAACCCTTGCTTTCTATCCCTTTCTTAAGGCACTTTCCACACTGTTTACATCAGCAAGTTTCGGGAAAAGAGCAACTGTGCCATTACTCTTTAAGTTGCCAACATGTAGCTTACACATAGTTGGCAATAATACATAGTACGAGAGAGTGAGTAGATCCATATCACCTCAATACATTTTCAAGTTCCTTTAAGAACACCTTTGCTATGGTTCTTTCTTTCTGAATTTCCCAAAGTTCTCATACTAGATTGATACTATAACAATTGGATTCAGCCATGTTCACTATATCACAAAGAGAAACCGATGGTAAAGAATGTTCACATTAGAGATTAGGTCCCTAAACTAAATAACTGTTTTTAGTTTATACTTTACTAACTTTGGCTTTCATTTATTTTACATAATACCTACTTGCATTCTCTGAAATATAAGACTACATCTTTCCTTTTTGTCTGTATCTTAACCCTGCTTTCCAGAATGCTATTTCTCTATCTGATCCTCTGAGTCAATTTCAAAACACAACTCCCACTTCTTCTCTATGGTATCTTCCCTGAAATCCACTCTGGGGCCAGCTGGCATCTATGATCATGATTGTTTTCCCTGTATTTGTCCCTTCACTGTGACTGATATCACATGGCATAATGGCATTGTTTTAATGTCTTTCTTTCCCACAGGCTATGAGTGTTTTAAGAGTAAAGGACAGATTTATTGCTTTGTCTCTAGAACCAACCCCCCAAAAGTTTTCTGCAAATACACATAATGCTGAAATTTGTAATACTAAAGTGAGGACTGAAATTCAAGATGGAGGATAAGTAAGACACTGACCAATCTTATCCTCAGAGCAAGTTCCTGAGCCAAGGGAAAAAGAAATGACAGGGGAGGGGGCTGTGATGTTAAAAAAAAATTACCTGGATTAAATAATATCCAGACATGACAGGAAACCCATGGGATCTGTCCAAAATTTGGAAAGGAATAGTTAACAAAACATAGCTAGGCAGAATGCCAGGAATACTATTGCTTCAAATCGTACTTAACTTTGAATGTTTTTCATATATTGACAATACTAAGCTCCTGTGGTCAAACATGGCCAAACATTTACACATGGTTTCTGAGAAATATTAATAAGCTTAGTTTATTAAATAACAGAGCATAAGCCTATTTCTTATCACACTTGAAAACAATTGTGAGCATCTTTCTCATGGCACAAATACAATACGCTTCTGTCTTTCCTAATTCATACTTTAACTTGTGAATAAGGGCTAAAAATGTAATTGTTCCTTACAAGTCTATGCTATGAATAAAATTTTGCAAAATCACTTGGCATCAGTGTTACCAGGTAGACTTTATAAAACTCCATTTTTAAATCATGCTCAGCTTTTTAATGCTTTTCATCTCTGATAAAATGTTTGCAATAACCCCACAAACTTTTAGTCTTCTGCTTCCAATATAAGTGTTGCTATCAAGAAGATTAAAAATATAGTGACATATAAAACTATTTTGTACAAAATCTTCTTTTAAAGGTATGAGCATGTTTTGCATTTCTTCTTTTTTTTCTTTCTTTGTTCTCCTTCAGCATGTCCATTAAAAATTTAAAAAAAAATCTCTAATTTATGTCAAAGGCTATTGTTAAGTGCATGCCTGAGAGAGAGCAGAAACAGGTGTATTCTGCCTCTTCAAACGAATGAATAACAAACTGCCTTATTATTCTATTTTCCAGGTCATCATCCATCAAACAAGATACATAGAAATAAGAAACTGTAGGTTCAAATATGTCAGTTACCATCTCTTGGTTATAAATCTCAAGCTATGTTTATTATTCTTTTTTATTTTATTTTATTTTTTTTAATTTATTTAATACTTTATTCTATTTTACAGTACTGTATTGGTTTTGCCATACATTGACATGAATCAGCCACAGGTGTACATGATCTCCCCATGCCGAAGCCCCTCCCACCTCTCCCCACACCATCTCCCCGGGTCATCCCGTACACCAGCCCCAAGCATCCTGTATCCTGTATTGAACATAGACTGGTGCTTCATTTCTTAGATGATAGTATACATGTTTCAGTGCCATTCTCCCAAATCATCCCACCCTCTCCCTCTCCCTCAGAAGCCAAAAGTCCGTTCTATACCTCTGTGTCTCTTATATTGTCTCACTTACAGGGTTATCATTACTATCTTTCTATTCTTTAAACTAAATGTTTAGAAGTTCAAAAACAATCTGAGAAATTTTACTGCTTTGAACTTGGCTATAATTTTTCTGAAATCATAAATTATACATAGGATAGATTTAAGGGTCATAAACCTTAAAAACAAATATCAGGACTATATCTCCTGTTTTGGTAAATAGAGTATATTATAATGGTTAGAAGGACAGACTCCTTCTAACCTAGGATCAGACTGAACCTAGGTTCAAGTCCTCCTCATAAGCCTTAATTAGTTGAAAGTCTTTGAGCAGAATGAAGCATCTGTGAAAGGAGTATAATAGTATCTACCTTTAACTGGCCGTACGTTTTAAGTGGCAAAACCCATTTAAGGAACTTCACATACTGCCCAGTACAAATAGAGGATGAACAGATGCCAGCAACTGTTCTCTTTCTGACACAAGTCAAGAGTCTGCCCATCAAGCCAAAAATGGTCCCCACATTATTCTTAAAACCTCAAAGGAAGGAAATAATTTTCTTCATACCCCACCTTCCATTCTTGCATGTTAATCTTCTCAACTCTATCTCCAAGTTCTCTTCAGTTACATTACAGCCAGCACTCACAAGGCCTTGACATATTCGTGTGTGTGATTTACTTGACACTGATGGGTCATACCCAGATTTGTAGTAAGAACAGCCAAGTCTTGCATGTTTACTTTGCACAACATTAACATTTTCATACATATAATTATATTCAGTCTTAAAAACCAGACTTTTGGGGGAAAGCAGTATTAATGTAATTTTTCTGATGAAGGCATTGATCTTTAGGTGCTTGCCTCAGGTCAAACAGCAAGCAAGTAGACTTCTAATAACAGTTCTTGGGTCTAAAGGCATCAAACTCACCACTATCTTTGAGTTCTTACAATCTCCAGCTTCGTTAGAAATATTACTCAGGCTTTTGGAAGAAATTCTGATTTAATCTGTGAATCAGTATATAAAATCAACAAACATTTAAGAGTCACCTATTCTGAAGCCTTTAGAGAACATTTCAAGATCTAAATACAATCAAGGTGGCCTCTCTATTTTCAAGAAATTCATACTCTTTCATATCCATGATTCTATCATACATGTAATTTTAAAAGTTAAATGATAAAAGACTATTATGTATATACCTGCATGCATAAGTTTATAATATTGCAATTATTAAAAACAGCCAAACTTTTATGACACTCCTTATACATTAAGTTCTTTCTAAACATTATGCTTTGCAATATTTTCATATAACCTGTTTCACTGAGTGAGCACTATTATCATCCTTCTCTATAATTAAAAAAAAAAATCCTGAGGGCTTATGTACATTAAGAAATTTTCCCATGTTCCTACAGCTAACATGTGGCAAAGTCAAGATTCCAGGATGATACCAGGTTTTTAATACAAACATATAACATTTAAGTGAAGTCTTTCTAGAATTTAAACCCCTCTTTAGGACTCAGGTCTTCCTGTTTTCATTTATCTCCACATCTCCTAATGGAATGTAGTATGTTATAGATGTCTCACAAGCACCTGTTG
>SJYW01002027.1:176723-197327 GCA_006410735.1 Raphicerus campestris | reverse complement strand
TTTAATACTTTATTCTATTTTACAGTACTGTATTGGTTTTGCCATACATTGACATGAATCAGCCACAGGTGTACATGATCTCCCCATGCCGAAGCCCCTCCCACCTCTCCCCACACCATCTCCCCGGGTCATCCCGTACACCAGCCCCAAGCATCCTGTATCCTGTATTGAACATAGACTGGTGCTTCATTTCTTAGATGATAGTATACATGTTTCAGTGCCATTCTCCCAAATCATCCCACCCTCTCCCTCTCCCTCAGAAGCCAAAAGTCCGTTCTATACCTCTGTGTCTCTTATATTGTCTCACTTACAGGGTTATCATTACTATCTTTCTATTCTTTAAACTAAATGTTTAGAAGTTCAAAAACAATCTGAGAAATTTTACTGCTTTGAACTTGGCTATAATTTTTCTGAAATCATAAATTATACATAGGATAGATTTAAGGGTCATAAACCTTAAAAACAAATATCAGGACTATATCTCCTGTTTTGGTAAATAGAGTATATTATAATGGTTAGAAGGACAGACTCCTTCTAACCTAGGATCAGACTGAACCTAGGTTCAAGTCCTCCTCATAAGCCTTAATTAGTTGAAAGTCTTTGAGCAGAATGAAGCATCTGTGAAAGGAGTATAATAGTATCTACCTTTAACTGGCCATACGTTTTAAGTGGCAAAACCCATTTAAGGAACTTCACATACTGCCCAGTACAAATAGAGGATGAACAGATGCCAGCAACTGTTCTCTTTCTGACACAAGTCAAGAGTCTGCCCATCAAGCCAAAAATGGTCCCCACATTATTCTTAAAACCTCAAAGGAAGGAAATAATTTTCTTCATACCCCACCTTCCATTCTTGCATGTTAATCTTCTCAACTCTATCTCCAAGTTCTCTTCAGTTACATTACAGCCAGCACTCACAAGGCCTTGACATATTCGTGTGTGTGATTTACTTGACACTGATGGGTCATACCCAGATTTGTAGTAAGAACAGCCAAGTCTTGCATGTTTACTTTGCACAACATTAACATTTTCATACATATAATTATATTCAGTCTTAAAAACCAGACTTTTGGGGGAAAGCAGTATTAATGTAATTTTTCTGATGAAGGCATTGATCTTTAGGTGCTTGCCTCAGGTCAAACAGCAAGCAAGTAGACTTCTAATAACAGTTCTTGGGTCTAAAGGCATCAAACTCACCACTATCTTTGAGTTCTTACAATCTCCAGCTTCGTTAGAAGTATTACTCAGGCTTTTGGAAGAAATTCTGATTTAATCTGTGAATCAGTATATAAAATCAACAAACATTTAAGAGTCACCTATTCTGAAGCCTTTAGAGAACATTTCAAGATCTAAATACAATCAAGGTGGCCTCTCTATTTTCAAGAAATTCATACTCTTTCATATCCATGATTCTATCATACATGTAATTTTAAAAGTTAAATGATAAAAGACTATTATGTATATACCTGCATGCATAAGTTTATAATATTGCAATTATTAAAAACAGCCAAACTTTTGTGACACTCCTTATACATTAAGTTCTTTCTAAACATTATGCTTTGCAATATTTTCATATAACCTGTTTCACTGAGTGAGCACTATTATCATCCTTCTCTATAATTAAAAAAAAAAATCCTGAGGGTTTATGTACATTAAGAAATTTTCCCATGTTCCTACAGCTAACATGTGGCAAAGTCAAGATTCCAGGATGATACCAGGTTTTTAATACAAACATATAACATTTAAGTGAAGTCTTTCTAGAATTTAAACCCCTCTTTAGGACTCAGGTCTTCCTGTTTTCATTTATCTCCACATCTCCTAATGGAATGTAGTATGTTATAGATGTCTCACAAGCACCTGTTGGAAGAATGATGAGTAACTATAAACAAATCTCTGATGATTCCATGATGGATTCTGAGAAGACCATAGAAAAATAAACCATGTATGTCACTGAAAATTAAGTTAAATGAAAACAAATTAAGGGATCCAATGTGAATTGAATAAATATAACATGGAAATATTTTCACATACATGGTTAACACTCAAATCAATTACGCTTTATTAAATTTACATACTGGATGAGTTGCCATAATCCTCAATCATCAATCCATGTTTCCTTTCTACAATGAAACCTCTATCTCCTCTGTTTACCTAGAAACAACGGAACTGTACTATGTCAGAGGTAAGTAGCTACCTATAGAAGAGGCAGCTAAAGAAGCTGCCTGTGAGAGTTGCGATATCAAAGCCCCCCTTTGATATCACAACCCCTAACCTTTCTACAGCCTAACAGTGCTTGACAGTGACAAGGAGTGAGTTGGTATCACATGCCCACTTGGTGTTTGCAGTGTCCTTGTGAAGAGTTTTGATAAGGAAAGGCTTAAATCATTTTACATGAAACAATCTGGGTTTTGCATGTGTGTGTGTGTGTGTGTGTGTGTGTGTGTACACATCCATTTTGGGTAACTCAAGTAATTGAGCCTGACACAAGGTCGAA
Organism: Raphicerus campestris; assembly: GCA_006410735.1. Taxonomy (NCBI): domain Eukaryota; kingdom Metazoa; phylum Chordata; class Mammalia; order Artiodactyla; family Bovidae; genus Raphicerus; species Raphicerus campestris. Next base: position 194,833 of record SJYW01002027.1, on the reverse strand, counting down.
CAAACTGTCACTGTTAGCAAAAGGCAGCTATTTTATGATGAAATCCTTCTGTTTGGTATGCTGCTCTATGGATGAGTCAGAGGAAGTATACAAAAACACTGAATTTCTGTATCAGGGTTGTGATACGGTGCCTTTTTGCAGGCGGCACTTCAAAGACTGACTGTCAGCCCCCCTGTAACCTGGGGTGATGCAGGAGTCCTGGTGCACTCTGCTGGGGTAGAGACTGCTGATGAGGGAGTGACGTGCTCTGCGGGGTATGCAGGGATTTGTCATACAAGGCTCTGGTGTTAAAATGCTGAAGGTTCCCTACTGCTGTGACTTCAGAGATTTGCCTCTCTGTGGATGGGGAGGAGCAGGGGTGGATAATGTGGGTCTTATTTGAAGACAGAGATCATTCTCCTGTATCCTCAGCCTGAAAAACAAGAGTCTAAGGGGTCTGGATGCTTTCAACCTGCCTCTTTTCTGGGTGGGAATACTGACTCAGTCCTAATGCAGGTAACTCCTGCATTGTGGTATGAAATAAGATGCTGAAATATTGACAAGCTAAGAGAGCCCAGGCTGATGAGAGTCTTTGTATTAGCCATTAGGTACAAACACAGCAAGACAGGAGGCAAGGAGACTTGTGCTGAGCCTAGTTCAAAAAGTCCTCCTCAGACTTTTGGTCTTAACATTGTAAGAGGTTATATATGCAGCCACTGAAAATTCTTAGAAAGTGTCAGTTTATTAAATGAAAAATTTAAAAATATCCCAATTTGCATTAACTTTTCTCATTGGATAATAACTTGATACTATAGCTGGAAACTCAGAAATGGCATGGACGTCCGTACCTTGATTTCTCTTGAGTCGGAGAGATGCTGATTGTGGGATTAGTAGAACATCTTGGGAATTTGTTTCAGTTCTGTTTGTACATTCTGTTAATGCTTTTCTCCATTGTTAGCATTTTTTCCCTAATGTCAAGCCCTCGGTTTCTTTTCTAAAGAGAACAGACTAAAAGACTCTCATGCCAGCTCAGTCTAGGAAGCAGCCATAGTGCTGGTGAGAGGCAGAGGGCAGGCAGAGGTTCGACAGTGTGTGTAATCAGACAATACGATCAAGTGGGGGACACTCCTAACAGCTTTTGCTGACTCAAATTTCAATTGCTTTGCATTTTAGTATTCACAAGGAAGGCTACTACTGTAACGTACACTTCATCTTCCGAGGGTCCTGCTTGGGCAAGATTAAATCCAGCTGTTCCATTTGGCAGAGATATGACTATCCAAGTGAGCTCTAGCCAGGGTTTCATCCTGCTCTGTGCTTCTCTGGCTGTTTTGCAATTAGCTAACCTAAGAATCTCATCATTCACTTCACAGGCAAGCAGAAGAAATAGTTACTTTCTCTTTTCCTTCTTTTGGCTTGTCAAAGAACCATGACATAAGAAAACACCAAATCTGCATAATATTACACATATATTTCGGCACTTTCCAAGAAAGTTTGAAACTAGCAAAGGATTCCATTGCTAGCTCTATTGCAAAACGCTTTTCTTTCAGCCAATACTTAAAAGGTACATGTTTATCAAAATCTTAAGGATGTGAGCTGGGCAGTAAAGCCCTACTGTCTGCTTCTAGGGAGGCGTTTGTCACAGACAACACTACCAGAAACAAAGCTTATGCATGAATCTGGGAACAAGCTGAGCACGGAGAAGCTACCTATCTTCCTGTGTTGCACTGCAGAATAGCTTTCCACCTTAGAGCACCAGGGCTCTGCTGCTGCAGGATAAAGCAGATCAGATGCTAATGCCGCTTGCCTGTGTACAGTGTCTCAGAACATGTTCTCAGAAAAGGGAGGCAGCTTTCAGCTCCGAGAAATCGGGCTTTATTGGCTGGGCTACAGGGTGTCATTTAATGAATGTCCTTGCTGAGGGNTGTGTGTGTGTGTGTGTGTGTGTGTGTGTGTACACATCCATTTTGGGTAACTCAAGTAATTGAGCCTGACACAAGGTCGAACAAACTGTCACTGTTAGCAAAAGGCAGCTATTTTATGATGAAATCCTTCTGTTTGGTATGCTGCTCTATGGATGAGTCAGAGGAAGTATACAAAAACACTGAATTTCTGTATCAGGGTTGTGATACGGTGCCTTTTTGCAGGCGGCACTTCAAAGACTGACTGTCAGCCCCCCTGTAACCTGGGGTGATGCAGGAGTCCTGGTGCACTCTGCTGGGGTAGAGACTGCTGGTGAGGGAGTGACGTGCTCTGCGGGGTATGCAGGGATTTGTCATACAAGGCTCTGGTGTTAAAATGCTGAAGGTTCCCTACTGCTGTGACTTCAGAGATTTGCCTCTCTGTGGATGGGGAGGAGCAGGGGTGGATAATGTGGGTCTTATTTGAAGACAGAGATCATTCTCCTGTATCCTCAGCCTGAAAAACAAGAGTCTAAGGGGTCTGGATGCTTTCAACCTGCCTCTTTTCTGGGTGGGAATACTGACTCAGTCCTAATGCAGGTAACTCCTGCATTGTGGTATGAAATAAGATGCTGAAATATTGACAAGCTAAGAGAGCCCAGGCTGATGAGAGTCTTTGTATTAGCCATTAGGTACAAACACAGCAAGACAGGAGGCAAGGAGACTTGTGCTGAGCCTAGTTCAAAAAGTCCTCCTCAGACTTTTGGTCTTAACATTGTAAGAGGTTATATATGCATCCACTGAAAATTCTTAGAAAGTGTCAGTTTATTAAATGAAAAATTTAAAAATATCCCAATTTGCATTAACTTTTCTCATTGGATAATAACTTGATACTATAGCTGGAAACTCAGAAATGGCATGGACATCCGTACCTTGATTTCTCTTGAGTCGGAGAGATGCTGATTGTGGGATTAGTAGAACATCTTGGGAATTTGTTTCAGTTCTGTTTGTACATTCTGTTAATGCTTTTCTCCATTGTTAGCATTTTTTCCCTAATGTCAAGCCCTCGGTTTCTTTTCTAAAGAGAACAGACTAAAAGACTCTCATGCCAGCTCAGTCTAGGAAGCAGCCATAGTGCTGGTGAGAGGCAGAGGGCAGGCAGAGGTTCGACAGTGTGTGTAATCAGACAATACGATCAAGCGGGGGACACTCCTAACAGCTTTTGCTGACTCAAATTTCAATTCCTTTGCATTTTAGTATTCACAAGGAAGGCTACTACTGTAACGTACACTTCATCTTCCGAGGGTCCTGCTTGGGCAAGATTAAATCCAGCTGTTCCATTTGGCAGAGATATGACTATCCAAGTGAGCTCTAGCCAGGGTTTCATCCTGCTCTGTGCTTCTCTGGCTGTTTTGCAATTAGCTAACCTAAGAATCTCATCATTCACTTCACAGGCAAGCAGAAGAAATAGTTACTTTCTCTTTTCCTTCTTTTGGCTTGTCAAAGAACCATGACATAAGAAAACACCAAATCTGCATAATATTACACATATATTTCGGCACTTTCCAAGAAAGTTTGAAACTAGCAAAGGATTCCATTGCTAGCTCTATTGCAAAACGCTTTTCTTTCAGCCGATACTTAAAAGGTACATGTTTATCAAAATCTTAAGGATGTGAGCTGGGCAGTAAAGCCCTACTGTCTGCTTCTAGGGAGGCGTTTGTCACAGACAACACTACCAGAAACAAAGCTTATGCATGAATCTGGGAACAAGCTGAGCACGGAGAAGCTCCCTATCTTCCTGTGTTGCACTGCAGAATAGCTTTCTGCCTTAGAGCACCAGGGCTCTGCTGCTGCAGGATAAAGCAGATCAGATGCTAATGCCGCTTGCCTGTGTACAGTGTCTCAGAACATGTTCTCAGAAAAGGGAGGCAGCTTTCAGCTCCGAGAAATCGGGCTTTATCGGCTGGGCTACAGGGTGTCATTTAATGAATGTCCTTGCTGAGGGTACAAAGGAGGGAGGGGGATGAGGGGGCATAGAAAGAGAAGCAAAATGATGAGCAAAAACTGAGCTCTCAGACTCAGGACACAGCAACTGCTCATGATCAGATGAGGTTTTAATAGTAGGTAGGATAACAGCTGCCCACTGGGATAAGTTCCTTAGAAGGAAAGATGTAGATGCCTTATTCACCTCTTCACACCCAAGCCATCAGTGACAGTTCAAAGCCCCTCAAACATATATTTAAAAGGATCTGGACTGAACTCTTGAGTGTCTGTGGAGGGATTACAGGGAGCAGTCTATTCGAAATGAATGCCCCTAAAGGACCGTCTCCCCCAGGATCATATAGATCCCAATTCAGCTATACTAAATCAGAATCTCAGGAGGGAGTCCTGTAACTAACCCCCTCATCCAGATCACCACATCCAGGTGAATATACTATATATTAAGGTTTGAGATCCATTGCCCCAGATTTTAAGGGGCAGCAGGAGATGGAATTTTTCCTATGGCAAACAATGGACTACCCTTCATCTAAATTTTTCCATTCATACCCTGCAGATATTGTTTCCAATTCATTATCTTCTAGTAGTGTTTTCACGATTCCTGTATCTTGAAATTGCTTGCTTGTATATATGGGGATGTTCTTTTCTCCTGATATGTGTATTACCTGTGATTCTGACTGTGTATCTAACTATAGAATTAGCGCCAAGAGTTTCAGGTTTTTCCTCCCAGTGCCCAGGCTATACTTCATAGGAGTTCCTAACAGGAACATCTTTATAGCCTGCCTCAACTATGCACTTCTATTTCTTTAAGCCTAGAAGAGGTTTCAGTACTAAAGAGTACCTCTACCTCCATTACAAAGACATTCTCAAGAATAGTAAGCGATTTAACAGTGCTTATTAAACAAGATTTTAAATTGTCTTTACCTACCCAGTAAATAATCAGTGACATGCATTAAAATAGATACCTAGATAAAAGAGAAATAGATATTCACTACATCATTACTCATTCTATACTGGCAAAATCTTAGAAGCAACTTAAATGTCAGTTAAATAAATTTTTATATTTCAAATGAAGGAATGCTATTAATATGAAAATGTCTTTGCCATGTAATATGAAGGACGATTTTTTAAGCAGTATTAAATCTAATCATTCAGTTTGAACTTCATAGCTTTTATCCCTAAAGTTATCTGTGTCATTAGAAAATATGGGTTAGAAAGAAAAGAAAAGAAAAAACTAAAAGAAAGAGAACAAAAGAAGTTTAGAATGGGCTACAAGAGGAAAACAAGTGAATAATAAAAATAAACAAAATTATTAAAAGATAAAATTGGTAGAATATTATTCCAAAGTGTTCATTAAGTTATAACACAGTCCTGGCCAATGGGGCCCATAATGTTCTCACTTAGGTGCAATTCATCAAGAAGCAGTTAAGTTGCTGCTTAGCTGCTGGACATGGCAAGAGCTCTAAAACTGTATTGCCAAAGGCAGTGACATTTTGGAAAAGTAACTCCTTCAAATAAGTAAAAAAGATTTTTTAAAAAGCAGTGTGTTGATCCTCACCATGTAAAAGCAGCCTTTTCCCTGGCCAAGCTCTACTGTGATCATTGTTTACTAGGGGACANGTTCTTTAAGCCTAGAAGAGGTTTCAGTACTAAAGAGTACCTCTACCTCCATTACAAAGACATTCTCAAGAATAGTAAGCGATTTAACAGTGCTTATTAAACAAGATTTTAAATTGTCTTTACCTACCCAGTAAATAATCAGTGACATGCATTAAAATAGATACCTAGATAAAAAGGAAATAGATATTCACTACATCATTACTCATTCTATACTGGCAAAATCTTAGAAGCAACTTAAATGTCAGTTAAATAAATTTTTATATTTCAAATGAAGGAATGCTATTAATATGAAAATGTCTTTGCCATGTAATATGAAGGACGATTTTTTAAGCAGTATTAAATCTAATCATTCAGTTTGAACTTCATAGCTTTTATCCCTAAAGTTATCTGTGTCATTAGAAAATATGGGTTAGAAAGAAAAGAAAAGAAAAAACTAAAAGAAAGAGAACAAAAGAAGTTTAGAATGGGCTACAAGAGGAAAACAAGTGAATAATAAAAATAAACAAAATTATTAAAAGATAAAATTGATAGAATATTATTCCAAAGTGTTCATTAAGTTATAACACAGTCCTGGCCAATGGGGCCCATAATGTTCTCACTTAGGTGCAATTCATCAAGAAGCAGTTAAGTTGCTGCTTAGCTGCTGGACATGGCAAGAGCTCTAAAACTGTATTGCCAAAGGCAGTGACATTTTGGAAAAGTAACTCCTTCAAATAAGTAAAAAAGATTTTTTAAAAAGCAGTGTGTTGATCCTCACCATGTAAAAGCAGCCTTTTCCCTGGCCAAGCTCTACTGTGATCATTGTTTACTAGGGGACAAAGTGGGTGGATGAATAACAGAGAAAACTCAAACTAGCAAAATGAATCTTAGACCACAAATTAAGAACTGCAAAAAATAGAACATTCCTTCAATTTTCTGTATTGCAACTGAATTTCTGTTTCAAGCCCCATTTCTTCCAAACCAGGAATACTCAATCTATTTCATTTTATCTGCCCTTCACAGCTTTTCTCTCTAGATTGACTCTGAATACCAAGTCACGAGGTCTCATCAAGCTGTTAGTTCACCTTGTCATTGTTAAGTCATCCTTTGTGTCCGTTCACAAAGCCCCTTTATATTAACCAGTTTTTCTATTAACTTTGTGCCATTTATAGGTACAAAGGGATCTTCCTGATACTTCTGGGCCCTGCTGAGGCCCTGGAAGAGTTTGCAAGGCTGCCTCAGGCCCCATTTGTCTAGGCATATTACATGGTCATTTCCTTCATTATGAGGTTTTACCACCTCTCCACAAATTCTTCCCTTTTCTGTGTTCAATTTTCACTCTGACTTCTCCTTTCGGTCCCTTGACTCTGGCCTTGTAACTTAGTCAACATGCATGGAGCAAACGTGGTATAAATAGAGATTCTAGACGTGCTTGTGCCTCAGGTCTTGTGTCTGTTACACTTGGAAAGTTGAGATTATCATGAGAACAATGTGAATAAACTTGAACTAGGCTTCTGGCTCAGCTGGTAAAGAATCCGCCTGCAATGTGGGAGAACTGGGTTCGATCCCTAGGTTGGAAAGATCCCCTGAAGAAGGGAAAGGCTACCCACTTCAGTATTCTGACCTAGAGAATTCCATGGGCTGTATAGTCCATGGGGTCACAAAGAGTCAGACACAACTGAACAACTTACACTTTCACTTCTTCAGGCTTCTGAAGGGGCTTCCCTGTGACTCAGCAGTAAGGAATCCTCCTGTAGCTCAGAAGATGTGGGAGATGTGAGTTTGATCCCTGGAGGAGGAAATGGCAACTCCTCCAAGTATTATCACTGGGAAAATCCCTGGACAGAGGAGCCTGGCAGGCTGCAGTTCATGGAGGTCTCAAAGAGTCAGATACAACTGAGCTTGCATATGTTCAGGCTTCTGGAAGTACGTGTCCCTTTACTATTTATCTCAGGGACTGGTGGGGTCATAGTCTTCTCACTAGGCTTAACTTAAAGCAATAATCATAAAACTAAACTTTGGTGTTTATTATATTATAGGCATCTATATTAAGCCCATGATTTGGAAGATTCAATACTGTTAGCATATCACTTTTCCACAAACTGATTTCTGATTGTTGCTGTTGTTCACTTGCTTAGTTGTGTCCGACTCTTTGCTACCCCATGGACTGCAGCACGCCAGGCTTCCCTGCCCTTCACCATATCCCAGAGCTCCCTCAAACTCATGTCCATTGAGCCAGTGATGCCATCCAACCATCTTGTCCTCTGCGATCTCTGGAGTCAGTACATTTCTTACCAAAATGCCAGGAATGTTCTATTTAAAAATTTTAAAAATTAAATTATGTATGAAAATTCAAAGGATCTAGAAAGCTAGGATTTACATTGAAAGTGAAGCTGAAGTTGCTCAGTCATGTCCAACTTTTTGCAACTCCATGGACTATAGCCTACCAGGCTCCTCTGTCCATGGGATTTTCCAGGCAATAGTATTGGAGTGGATTGCCATTTCCTTCTCCAGGGGATCTTCCCAACCCAGGGATCAAACCCAGTTCTCCCACGTTGTAGACAGACTCTTTACTGTCTGAGCCACCAGGGAAGTGCCTGATTTAAAAACTCATTATTTTAGAGAACATCAGCAAGATGGCAGAATAGGAGGTTTTGGCTCTCCCGTCTTTGAAATAAACACTGATTTTTTAACAATCACCATGAATAAGAATAACTTTATAGGAGTCCAGGACTATAGGTGAGAGATCCCAGTACCTCAGAAGGGCAAAAAGTCTGAGAATAGCTGTGCTGAAGAGGGTAAGAAGAACACTTTCACTTTATGAATATNAAGGATTGCATAATCCTTAGGTGATATTAAAATAGCTGATAAAGAATCCACTTTCATCTTTTTTGGGGTGGGCGGTGAAGGGCTGAAGAGCCTGGCTTAGATATTTTCTGACAGAATCATTTACAAGAAGCAAGGCAGCAGCACAGAGCTGCAGAACCATCAGCTCCGAAAACCTCCAGCTTCTGCACCCTCGTGGGTCCTCAGGCGCCTCCCTGGGTGTGCAGGGCGGGTGAGGGGGTGAGCCGCTCAGGAAGCCTGCCCAGCCCAGGCCCCTCTCCAGCTGCTCCCGCAGATCAGGTGCTTCTTTTCTGAGATGGGAAGAGACACCTCTGCTGAAACAAACCCCCTTCCCCAGGCTGCCGGAGAACTTCCGGTCCCTGCCAGTCACTTGGCTCATAATCACGTCCAGCCCGCGCTGCTCTTCCAGCCTTGGCTGGAAGAGACTGTGCTGAGAAGGATCTGATTTGTAACTCTTTATGGCTGTGCAACTAGTCTTCTCAGCCAAGTGTGAACACCTTGCCAGAGGGTCGAGGCCGTGCTCCATTAGAGTCCTGGGTCCACGTATCTGAGCTAGCCACAGTAGCAAATGTATTGCCATCAGGCTACACAGTGAATCTGAACTCCTTCTTCTGATGATATACGGCTCTTGAATGTCTCCTAACACGATCTTCTAATAATCTATGTGAAAGTATTAGTCGCTCAGTTGTATCGGACTCCTTGTGACCCCATGGCTTGTAACCCACCAGGTTCCTCTGTCCATGGAATTCCCCAGGCAAGAATACTGGAGTGGGTTGCCACGCCCTCCTCCAGGGGATCTTCCCAACTCTGGGATCGAACCCAGGTCACCTGCATTGTGAAGATTCTTTACTGTCTGAGCCACCAAGTCCTCGGATGGTACAGTTGCTAGTCATTCCTTTGGAATTTCAAGAGTCTAGAACAGGGCCTGGCAGACTACAGAGTCCAGGGACGATTCCTTCTGAGGCTCCCTTAGTTCCATCTTGGAAGAATACTTTCATCTATTAAGTTGGGATTTGAAGGATAGGTGGGCATGAGGCAAAGGAAGGGGATGAAGGGTTGCAGAGAGTGGAGAACGTTCCGGGCAGAGGAGACAGCAGGAGCAAAGGTCTGGAGTGTAGGGAGGCTGTGGACGTGTGGGGCCCCGCGGACAGGGGCCAGGCTTCAGGGCAGCCCTGGAGCGGCCGTTGGTCTTAGAATCACAGGACGGGTCCCCTCTCACTGGAACCAGAAGGAGAGAGAAAAGCAAGAAGACAGAAGTAGGCGATTCTGCGGCTCTGAGGGCAGAGAGCTAAGGAAGCTTCCATCTGACGGCTTCTATTTTCTCTCTGAAACAGGGGAAAGGTTATCTTCTGAGCAGGAGGAGGAACGGGGAGAGGTGAGAGATTCCAGGAGAGAGGACAAGGTTTGAAACAGCCAGTGAGAAGAAAAGAGTCAGACTGAGCTGGAAGGTTTTCTGTGCTAAGGCTGAGGGTCCAGGTGAGGCTGGAGGCCACACATGTCCGTGACATCACCGCCTGTCAGGATTTCTTCAGGACCTTGGTGTGGGTGCCCTGGCTGGGATTTTATCCAGAGGGAGTGATGGAAAGACCGCAGCACAGGGCACGGACTCTGGCGAGGGAACAGCTGAGGCAACGGAGCTTGGATTCGACAGAGTAGGGAAGATGCAGGTTGATGGGGAGAAAGCAGAAAAGGCGACGAACCGGCCTCTGGAAGGTGTTAGAAGACAAGCATGGTAGAAGTGGCTGGAGTTAACCAAAGCAGGAGTGGTCAGGAGGGTCAGCCGGCTGCAGATGTAGTTACAGGAGGGTTTTGGATGTGGCCTGGGAGTGGCAGGCTGATGGGGAAAGGAGATCAAGAGGCAGCTGTTGGTCGGCCGCGGTGCTGAGATAAAGCGCATACATTAGGCGGACAATAGGTAACAGACCCAAACAGATGCCCTTACAACAGCGGCTGGGAGCTGGGATTCGCGGGTTCCCAAGAAGCAGCCAGTTCAGCAGCTTCTTCTGAAAGCCCAGGACACTGAGGAGGGTCAGGGCCTAAGCCACTGCTCACAAAAAGGGTTTGAGGCAGCAGGAGGCCGCTCCCAGCCCCAGGCAGGGCTCCCCTCGCCTGGTGCCCTCTCCCCGCAGGAGATGAGCAGCCAAGCAAGCGACGAGTGAGGACAGGAGGCAGGGAAGGCCAGACACGGGTCCCCAACCCCGTCTCCCAGGGACAACCCCCCCCACTGCGACCGCGCCCAGCCTCCCCGCCCCCTCTGGCTGTTCTGGTCAGACCGGAAGCACGTGGCCGCCCACCGGCGTGGTTGCCCGGGAGACCCAGGCTGTTTACCCGCGGGCTGGGCCCTGCCACCGACAGCAGATGGAGCAGCGCAGGGAGGTGAGCGCTGCCGGCTGGGCCGCTGGGCGGGCCCCAGGGTCTGTCGTGCGCCTCCCCGGGGCCTCGAGGGGCCAGACTCAAGCCCCGGAGGGCTCGTCTGTCCCCCCACCCCGGGGAAGGCTTCCCCAGAGGAGGGCCCAGGGGAGAACCCCGGGAGACAGGCTGGGGTTCCAGGAGGGAAGGGGCTACTCCCCAGGGGCAAAGCCAGCCCAGCTGGCCAGAGCTCACTGTTGCCGGAGTGGGACGGTTCCCGGGCTCTGCTGAAGCCGAGGGGCCTTGGAAACCGATGGGCCATGTCCTCTTGGCTGGGCAGTACAGACCGGACGCAGACTGAGAGGGACAGGCGGACGTCCTGTGACTCTGGCAGAGGCCGGAACCAGCTCTGAGCCTCCCCCAGACCAGTGCTCTTTCACCCAAGTCAATTGGCACTTTCTAGAGGCTCTTTCTTGCCCCTCCTCCCACATTGCTCCTGCTGCCCAAGCTTGCTTCCTTCTGGAGCTGCCTGTACTGGAAAAGAATTGAGCTCTTCCCCTCCACCAACCCCTGATCACCGCTCCTCACTGCTGTTGGAATCATCCCCAATTCCTCTTCCAAACCTTTGATCACTTGGCGGCTTTGTGGTCCAGTTTCTCCACTCCCCCCTTTTGAACGTGGCTCTCTGCACAGGACAGTGTATTCTAATCGTCAGTCCCGGGCAGAACTGGGAATGGTACCAAAGTGTTCTCATTTTCAGGCCAACTGTCCTCTCCTGATTCTTCTGAGTGTTTTCATTCTGAAAGCCTCACAAGGAGGGGTGGGGGTTGGCAGGGGAGAGTATTAACTGATAAACATTTTTAGAAGACCAATTCAAAACAAATGTATGTATCCTTGGTATATACCAGCAGATGGTATGTGGGTGCTTATTATTTTATTGCATTTATCGTAGGCTTAGATTTGGGTTGTGAGTGATATAGGGTAGTTTGACCCACTGTGGGCAGGTCAGAGCCTTTGGGAAGCAGGAATATGACTTTAGCTTCTCCAGTCAAAATTCTCCTTCTTTCCAGCTGATTTGGTAATTAATCCTAAGAAATGGGCACCTGTCCTTTGGCAGTTCCTTGGGAACAGTTATCAATGTTTGTTTTCTGACTCCTAGCAGGCCTCTGGGTACAGCTATTATGTTTTAAGTAAACAGGCCACTTGCCTATTCAGCTGGCAGCTTGACAGAAGCCTACGCCTAGATCCTGTCAAAAATCACTTTTGTGGTTGAGAGTGTGCCAGGCCTAGAGGTGGTGAGCTGAGCTGAGCAGGGCTGACAATGGCTGTGGCAGAAGCCTCCCAGGTAGAGTGTGAGACCCAAGGTGAGAATCTAAAGGCGCCACTGGCCCAGGTCCCCAGACACCTGTTTCCCCCACCTCCCCTCTCCCTGCGGGAGAAGCTGGGGAGGGTTGGTGTTCCCTCCACGTAGCAGATGGTCCCTGCAGTCGCGAGGAGGCAGAGGGCTATGAAAGCAGGTTCGGTGGAACGCTTTTACCTGAAGGAGGTGTTAATCTCTAAATAACCATGAGTGGGCTTAGAGGAATTAGTCATAATTGAGGATTTTTTCCCCTCTGAGATAGCTCAAAGTCATGTTATCTTATGACCAGGGTGTCTTGACTATGACACCCCCTGAACATGGATAATTATATAGCACCTAAAGGTATAGAAAGTGCATGCACACAGTCAAGTTTTACTGTTAAAAATAATCCAGCAGAGAGCCTGTGAGAACACATGACTTTCCTCATCAAAGTTGTTAAGGAAGAGGTTTCTAAGTTACCAAACTTACTGACAGTTAAACCTTCCCCAGGCATGTGTGGGAGTTAGAAGCCAAGTCTGTGATAATTCTGTAGAAGCTGTGGCGAATTAATAGCCCTTCCTCGANATCCACTTTCATCTTTTTTGGGGTGGGCGGTGAAGGGCTGAAGAGCCTGGCTTAGATATTTTCTGACAGAATCATTTACAAGAAGCAAGGCAGCAGCACAGAGCTGCAGAACCATCAGCTCCGAAAACCTCCAGCTTCTGCACCCTCGTGGGTCCTCAGGCGCCTCCCTGGGTGTGCAGGGCGGGTGAGGGGGTGAGCCGCGCAGGAAGCCTGCCCAGCCCAGGCCCCTCTCCAGCTGCTCCCGCAGATCAGGTGCTTCTTGTCTGAGATGGGAAGAGACACCTCTGCTGAAACAAACCCCCTTCCCCAGGCTGCCGGAGAACTTCCGGTCCCTGCCAGTCACTTGGCTCATAATCACGTCCAGCCCGCGCTGCTCTTCCAGAGACTGTGCTGAGAAGGATCTGATTTGTAACTCCTTATGGCTGTGCAACTAGTCTTCTCAGCCAAGTGTGAACACCTTGCCAGAGGGTCGAGGCCATGCTCCATTAGAGTCCTGGGTCCACGTATCTGAGCTAGCCACAGTAGCAAATGTATTGCCATCAGGCTACACAGTGAATCTGAACTCCTTCTTCTGATGATATACGGCTCTTGAATGTCTCCTAACACGATCTTCTAATAATCTATGTGAAAGTATTAGTCGCTCAGTTGTATCGGACTCCTTGTGACCCCATGGCTTGTAACCCACCAGGTTCCTCTGTCCATGGAATTCCCCAGGCAAGAATACTGGAGTGGGTTGCCATGCCCTCCTCCAGGGGATCTTCCCAACTCTGGGATCGAACCCAGGTCACCTGCATTGTGAACAGATTCTTTACTGTCTGAGCCACCAAGTCCTCGGATGATACAGTCGCTAGTCATTCCTTTGGAATTTCAAGAGTCTAGAACAGGGCCTGGCAGACTACAGAGTCCAGGGAGGATTCCTTCTGAGGCTCCCTTAGTTCCATCTTGGAAGAATACTTTCATCTATTAAGTTGGGATTTGAAGGATAGGTGGGCATGAGGCAAAGGAAGGGGATGAAGGGTTGCAGAGAGTGGAGAACGTTCCGGGCAGAGGAGACAGCAGGAGCAAAGGTCTGGAGTGTAGGGAGGCTGTGGACGTGTGGGGCCCCGCGGACAGGGGCCAGGCTTCAGGGCAGCCCTGGAGCGGCCGTTGGTCTTAGAATCACAGGACGGGTCCCCTCTCACTGGAACCAGAAGGAGAGAGAAAAGCAAGAAGACAGAAGTAGGCGATTCTGCGGCTCTGAGGGCAGAGAGCTAAGGAAGCTTCCATCTGACGGCTTCTATTTTCTCTCTGAAACAGGGGAAAGGTTATCTTCTGAGCAGGAGGAGGAACGGGGAGAGGTGAGAGATTCCAGGAGAGAGGACAAGGTTTGAAACAGCCAGTGAGAAGAAAAGAGTCAGACTGAGCTGGAAGGTTTTCTGTGCTAAGGCTGAGGGTCCAGGTGAGGCTGGAGGCCACACATGTCCGTGACATCACCGCCTGTCAGGATTTCTTCAGGACCTTGGTGTGGGTGCCCTGGCTGGGATTTTATCCAGAGGGAGTGATGGAAAGACCGCAGCACAGGGCATGGACTCTGGCGAGGGAACAGCTGAGGCAACGGAGCTTGGATTCGACAGAGTAGGGAAGATGCAGGTTGATGGGGAGAAAGCAGAAAAGGCGACGAACCGGCCTCTGGAAGGTGTTAGAAGACAAGCATGGTAGAAGTGGCTGGAGTTAACCAAAGCAGGAGTGGTCAGGAGGGTCAGCCGGCTGCAGATGTAGTTACAGGAGGGTTTTGGATGTGGCCTGGGAGTGGCAGGCTGATGGGGAAAGGAGATCAAGAGGCAGCTGTTGGTCGGCCGCGGTGCTGAGATAAAGCGCATACATTAGGCGGACAATAGGTAACAGACCCAAACAGCCCCTTACAACAGCGGCTGGGATTCGCGGGTTCCCAAGAAGCAGCCAGTTCAGCAGCTTCTTCTGAAATCCCGGGACACTGAGGAGGGTCAGGGCCTAAGCCACTGCTCACAAAAAGGGTTTGAGGCAGCAGGAGGCCGCTCCCAGCCCCAAGCAGGGCTCCCCTCGCCTGGTGCCCTCTCCCCGCAGGAGATGAGCAGCCAAGCAAGCGACGAGTGAGGACAGGAGGCAGGGAAGGCCAGACACGGGTCCCCAACCCCGTCTCCCAGGGACAACCCCCCCCACCGCGACCGCGCCCAGCCTCCCCGCCCCCTCTGGCTGTTCTGGTCAGACCGGAAGCACGTGGCCGCCCACCGGCGTGGTTGCCCGGGAGACCCAGGCTGTTTACCCGCGGGCTGGGCCCTGCCACCGACAGCAGATGGAGCAGCGCAGGGAGGTGAGCGCTGCCGGCTGGGCCGCTGGGCGGGCCCCAGGGTCTGTCGTGCGCCTCCCCGGGGCCTCGAGGGGCCAGACTCAAGCCCCGGAGGGCTCGTCTGTCCCCCCACCCCGGGGAAGGCTTCCCCAGAGGAGGGCCCAGGGGAGAACCCCGGGAGACAGGCTGGGGTTCCAGGAGGGAAGGGGCTACTCCCCAGGGGCAAAGCCAGCCCAGCTGGCCAGAGCTCACTGTTGCCGGAGTGGGACGGTTCCCGGGCTCTGCTGAAGCCGAGGGGCCTTGGAAACCGATGGGCCATGTCCTCTTGGCTGGGCAGTACAGACCGGACGCAGACTGAGAGGGACAGGCGGACGTCCTGTGACTCTGGCAGAGGCCGGAACCAGCTCTGAGCCTCCCCCAGACCAGTGCTCTTTCACCCAAGTCAATTGGCACTTTCTAGAGGCTCTTTCTTGCCCCTCCTCCCACATTGCTCCTGCTGCCCAAGCTTGCTTCCTTCTGGAGCTGCCTGTACTGGAAAAGAATTGAGCTCTTCCCCTCCACCAACCCCTGATCACCGCTCCTCACTGCTGTTGGAATCATCCCCAATTCCTCTTCCAAACCTTTGATCACTTGGCGGCTTTGTGGTCCAGTTTCTCCACTCCCCCCTTTTGAACGTGGCTCTCTGCACAGGACAGTGTATTCTAATCATCAGTCCCGGGCAGAACTGGGAATGGTACCAAAGTGTTCTCATTTTCAGGCCAACTGTCCTCTCCTGATTCTTCTGAGTGTTTTCATTCTGAAAGCCTCACAAGGAGGGGTGGGGGTTGGCAGGGGAGAGTATTAACTGATAAACATTTTTAGAAGACCAATTCAAAACAAATGTATGTATCCTTGGTATATACCAGCAGATGGTATGTGGGTGCTTATTATTTTATTGCATTTATCGTAGGCTTAGATTTGGGTTGTGAGTGATATAGGGTAGTTTGACCCACTGTGGGCAGGTCAGAGCCTTTGGGAAGCAGGAATATGACTTTAGCTTCTCCAGTCAAAATTCTCCTTCTTTCCAGCTGATTTGGTAATTAATCCTAAGAAATGGGCACCTGTCCTTTGGCAGTTCCTTGGGAACAGTTATCAATGTTTGTTTTCTGACTCCTAGCAGGCCTCTGGGTACAGCTATTATGTTTTAAGTAAACAGGCCACTTGCCTATTCAGCTGGCAGCTTGACAGAAGCCTACGCCTAGATCCTGTCAAAAATCACTTTTGTGGTTGAGAGTGTGCCAGGCCTAGAGGTGGTGAGCTGAGCTGAGCAGGGCTGACAATGGCTGTGGCAGAAGCCTCCCAGGTAGAGTGTGAGACCCAAGGTGAGAATCTAAAGGCGCCACTGGCCCAGGTCCCCAGACACCTGTTTCCCCCACCTCCCCTCTCCCTGCGGGAGAAGCTGGGGAGGGTTGGTGTTCCCTCCACGTAGCAGATGGTCCCTGCAGTCGCGAGGAGGCAGAGGGCTATGAAAGCAGGTTCGGTGGAACGCTTTTACCTGAAGGAGGTGTTAATCTCTAAATAACCATGAGTGGGCTTAGAGGAATTAGTCATAATTGAGGATTTTTTCCCCTCTGAGATAGCTCAAAGTCATGTTATCTTATGACCAGGGTGTCTTGACTATGACACCCCCTGAACATGGATAATTATATAGCACCTAAAGGTATAGAAAGTGCATGCACACAGTCAAGTTTTACTGTTAAAAATAATCCAGCAGAGAGCCTGTGAGAACACATGACTTTCCTCATCAAAGTTGTTAAGGAAGAGGTTTCTAAGTTACCAAACTTACTGACAGTTAAACCTTCCCCAGGCATGTGTGGGAGTTAGAAGCCAAGTCTGTGATAATTCTGTAGAAGCTGTGGCGAATTAATAGCCCTTCCTCGAGGGGGGCAGGGTAGGCAGAGAGGGAGAGTCGGCTTCCCAGTTGAGCTTCTCTTTGGCAGAACAGTTGGGCAATTCTGACCTTCCCATGCCGCCCTGAGTTCAGGTGCAGAGCTGCTTAATTACAAGTGAAAGACTTTAAAATTAAAGGGGAAAAAACCCCACATTCTTCACAGTTGATCAGAAAATAGATTAAATTAACAAGGAGTTGGGCAGGCTTTTTTTTTTTTTTTTAATGCTGAGAAGGCTCCCAAACTCCCCAGCAGCCAGATTGAGTGTGAAAGACGAAGTGGGAGCTTGGGAGTGTGGAAAGGCTCAGGCTGTGAGCGGAGTGGAGTACACACAAGGGCCTTGCAGTTAAGACAGAGCAGCCTTTGCGCTGAGTAGGACATAGGAACGTTGCACGTTTGTTTTAGCTGTGGTTTTAGTAGCGAGGAAGGCCATAGACCCTCAAATTAGGCAGGGATAGTAATATGCACAGAATGGGAATATTGGGGTGCAGAACTAAGAGGCTTGAGTTGAATCACTCAGGGTTGTGTGGTGAAGGTAGCTTGGAGTAAGTCAATGAGGGGTAAGTATATGATTAAAGTGTGGGACTGGGCGGACTTCCTGGTGGCCCAGCAGTTAGGACACTGTGCTTTCACTACCGAAGTTCGATCTGTGGTCAGAGAACTAGGATCCCACACACTTTGTGGCGTGCCCACAAATAAATAAATAAAATGTGGGAGAAGAAGGGACACATTAGAACACTTTTTTTGGAGACAGTTTCATAAGCAGTAGCTCGTTGGAGTCTACCTTCTGGCATTTCTGAGCAGTGGGGGTAGACATGGGTCGTGTGAGGCACCCAGCTAGTTAGAGGTGACTGGGAGTGGACCCACCACAGGACCCCCTGGAAAAGAACTCTGAGGCAGCTGGTAAGACTTTTGGACCTTAAATAATTGAAAGCACTAAACAAAGGAAACCAAAAGCAGAAAAGCCTAAGCCTTTACAAGCCTGGTTTTTATGGCCTCACCTACTCTGCTTCATATTACTGTCCTCCTATTGCAGACAAAGAGACTGAGGTCTAGAGCTAGTTACATAATGTTTTCAAGGTCATGCAGCTACTTCTATAGACGAAGAAAGCAACGTACCAGAAATGTCAACAGCTACTGAAGAAACAGAATGTGGTCAGTGGTGGGGGAGAGGCCAAGCTTGGTCCTTGTGAACTGGGCATTATGGACCTGGGTTCTGTTTCTCAGGCTGCCTGATGGCCTTGGGGCATCTCTCTTCCTTTCTGTTTTTTTTTTTTTTTTTT
>SJYW01002027.1:164785-174839 GCA_006410735.1 Raphicerus campestris | reverse complement strand
TTTTTTTTTTTTTTTTAATGCTGAGAAGGCTCCCAAACTCCCCAGCAGCCAGATTGAGTGTGAAAGACGAAGTGGGAGCTTGGGAGTGTGGAAAGGCTCAGGCTGTGAGCGGA
The DNA here is from genome assembly GCA_006410735.1 of Raphicerus campestris. NCBI lineage: Eukaryota > Metazoa > Chordata > Mammalia > Artiodactyla > Bovidae > Raphicerus > Raphicerus campestris. The sequence goes on along the minus strand of SJYW01002027.1, from coordinate 174,726 downwards.
GTGGAGTACACACAAGGGCCTTGCAGTTAAGACAGAGCAGCCTTTGCGCTGAGTAGGACATAGGAACGTTGCACGTTTGTTTTAGCTGTGGTTTTAGTAGCGAGGAAGGCCATAGACCCTCAAATTAGGCAGGGATAGTAATATGCACAGAATGGGAATATTGGGGTGCAGAACTAAGAGGCTTGAGTTGAATCACTCAGGGTTGTGTGGTGAAGGTAGCTTGGAGTAAGTCAATGAGGGGTAAGTATATGATTAAAGTGTGGGACTGGGCGGACTTCCTGGTGGCCCAGCAGTTAGGACACTGTGCTTTCACTACCGAAGTTCGATCTGTGGTCAGAGAACTAGGATCCCACACACTTTGTGGCATGCCCACAAATAAATAAATAAAATGTGGGAGAAGAAGGGACACATTAGAACACTTTTTTTGGAGACAGTTTCATAAGCAGTAGCTCGTTGGAGTCTACCTTCTGGCATTTCTGAGCAGTGGGGGTAGACATGGGTCGCGTGAGGCACCCAGCTAGTTAGAGGTGACTGGGAGTGGACCCACCACAGGACCCCCTGGAAAAGAACTCTGAGGCAGCTGGTAAGACTTTTGGACCTTAAATAATTGAAAGCACTAAACAAAGGAAACCAAAAGCAGAAAAGCCTAAGCCTTTACAAGCCTGGTTTTTATGGCCTCACCTACTCTGCTTCATATTACTGTCCTCCTATTGCAGACAAAGAGACTGAGGTCTAGAGCTAGTTACATAATGTTTTCAAGGTCATGCAGCTACTTCTATAGACGAAGAAAGCAACGTACCAGAAATGTCAACAGCTACTGAAGAAACAGAATGTGGTCAGTGGTGGGGGAGAGGCCAAGCTTGGTCCTTGTGAACTGGGCATTATGGACCTGGGTTCTGTTTCTCAGGCTGCCTGATGGCCTTGGGGCATCTCTCTTCCTTTCTGTTTTTTTTTTTTTTTTTTAATATTTGCTTACTTATCTGGCTATGTCTGGTCTCAGTTGCATCACGTGGGATCTCTGATGCAGTGCACAGACTCTGGTTACAGCATGCAGGCTTAGCTGCTCCACGGCCCGTGGAATCTTAGTTCCCCAAGCAGGGGTGAAACCCACGTCCCCTGCATTGCAAGGTGGATTCATAATCACTGGACCACCAGGGAGAGTCCCCACACTTTGTGTGGCTCATGAACTAGCAGGGCTTCCCTGGTGGCTCAGACGGTAAAAATTTCGCCTGCAACCCGGGAGACCTGAGTTTGTTCTGGGTCGAGAAGATCCCCTGGAGGAGGGCATGGCAGCCCACTCCAGTATTCTCGCCTGGAGAATCCCCACGGACAGAGGAGCATGACGGGCCTGCAGTCCATGGGGTTGCAGAGTCGGACACGACTGAGCAACTAAGCGTGAGCTAACAACCGTGTTTAATGGCTGAGAAAAATAGAAGACTCTTCCGTGCCACGTGAAAAAGGGTACGAAATAAAAGGCAGTTTTCTTGGAACAAAGCCACTCCCGTTCATTTCCACACTGTCGATGGCGGCTTTCACACTACACGGACAGAGATGAGTAGCTGCGAGAGACTGTGGCCCGCAGAGCCGAAAATATTTACTCTCTGGCCATTTATGGAAAAGGACTGCCGGCCGCGGTCTGGAAGCCGAGTCCTCCCTGAGTTCTGGCCAGTGAGTGGACCGGCAGTGGCGCCTCCTGTCCTACCCTAGCCTGGTGACTGGGGGCCGCAGACGGTCCATGCATGAAGCGACGTGCACCGAGCCACACAAGGCTGAATGAAAAGACGCTCTGAGGAGATGGGAAAAGAGAGAGGGAAGGGTAGAGGGAGGGAAAACCGGGGTGCCAGAGAGGGGCTCTTCCTCAGTGAGGATTGGGCCCCTCCTCTGTAAGGAGGGCATGCCGCTTGTGGGTCTAGCTTTCAAGTCTTAAGGGAAGCTGAGCGTGGTTTCCCGGCTGGGCGACCGAACAGGATTCCTTGCCCTCTTTGGAACAAAGGGAGCCCCTGGTGGCTCAAACAGTCAATCCACCTGCAGTGTGGGAGACCTGGGTCCGATCCCTGAGTCGGGAAGGTCCCCTGGAGAAGGGCATGGCAGGCCACTCCAGTGTTCTTGCCGGGAGAATCCATGGACAGAGGAGCCTGGCCGGCTACAGTCCCTGGGGTTGGAGAGTCAGGCACAGCTGAGCATCTGGGCGCTCCTGCATCGCAGCAGGCTCCTGCATCCCGAGCGGGTTCTTTGCCGCTGAGCCACCAGGGCAGCCCCGTCACTCTCTGGCGCGGTACCTTGGTTTTTGTCATAGCAGTTGTGACTCTTTCAAAAGTTCTATTTGCTGTGGGTTTAACACCAGTCTCTTCTCACTGTAATATTTTGAGTTGCAGGGACTTGGGTTCACTGATACGTTCCAATGCCTGGAGTGAGTGAATGAATACATTGCAGCTTCTAGAGAGAAGCCGCTCTGTGCCACCTCTCCCACTGCCCCCACTGTGGCTGGCCCAACTTATTCTGGCCTCTAGGGAGTGGGACGGCTCAGGTCCAGAAGTCCCAGAACATTTAACCCATGGCCTCCTCTTTTCTCTTGCTTCCTTAGGGCTGTTGAGAAGCTATGGCCACCGAAGCCCCTGTGAATATAGCCCCCCCTGAATGCAGCCCTGTTGGCAGCACGGCGACCGACAGCTTCCTTTGGCAGCCAGACTCACTAAACATGCATGTCACGAGGCCAAAGTCCGCCAAGGGACGTACTCGACCAAGACTGCACAAGCACCTGGGCACAGAGGGCTGTTCTGGCCGCGTCCCAGCTTCTCTGCCTCCGGCCATTCCCTGTGAGTCGCCGAGCGGCCAGCAACCTGGAGCCTGCACCCCCGGGTCCCCAGATCAGGGAGCCCCCAGTGAGATCCCGGAGCTGCTGCAGCAGGCGCCCTTTGGGGCATCCTCTTCCCTCAATAAATACCCAGTCCTCCCTTCCATCAACAGGAGGACCCTGGAGGAGGGCGCCCTGGAGACTGTTGCTAAGAAGGCCGGCTCCCTGCAGCTCAGCAGCACCCAGGCTCTTTCCCAGGAGGAGGCCTGCACCACGAAGATGGGTGAAAAAGAGCCCCAGGCTCAAACCTGTTCCCCAGAGAGGAGAATCCTCGTGCGGACTGAGAGACAGACCTCCTCCAGGGCCGGAGACCTGGAAGAGCCGTCAGACCAAGAGCCACGGCTGCTGCTCGCCATCCGCTCACCCTCAGGCCGAAGGTTCGTCCGCCACTTCCGGCCAACTGATGACTTGCGGACCGTCGTGGCCGTGGCCGAACACAAGAACAAGGCCGCCTACCGACCCTGCAGCGTTGAGACGATGGAGGTGCCCGGGAGACGCTTCTCTGACCTCAGCAAGTCTCTGCAGGACTGTGGAATCCCCAACAAGTCAGTGCTGGGCATCTCCCAGGAAGTGGGGGAAGGTTGGCCCTGAGTCCGCAGCCATCGAACTGGGGTCCTGGGTGTCTCAGCAAGGCACATGCATGGGTGCCACGGCCTCCCCGGCAGCTTGCTTCCGAGTGCCATATGGACCTGGTGCACCTGTGGCTCTTGGGATGCCCGCCCTCCAAGCTTCTTCAGAGCCGTGAAATCTACACATGCACCAAATGCGTTAAGGAGATTCTCTTCCTGTTGTTCAGTTCTCTCCAGCGCTGGAGTGAACTGGCGAGTGACCGAGGCTGCTCCCTGAAGAACCGTGCCCAGCCCTCCTTTGCTGCTCAGCTCCTTCCTGGAGCATCTGCTTGCCTTTGCAATGGACTTGCACTCGCTGGAAGCCAGTGGTTTGCCTTTCTGTATTTGATGCAGGATTAAACACTTCCCAGAGAGGATTCTGGTCTGTTAAATAACCAGGGTTGAGGAAGCTCTGCACTGGCATTTGTGTTTCTTGCAGGCATCTTTAAGAAGCAGGCAGTTGACTTTGTTTGGGGAGCAGCCCCTCTGCCAGTCTCAGGTGGCTCGAGTTCTCGGGGATTACCGTTCATGTGAGGTGGTTTCAGGGGAAAGAATAGGTCTTTTGCTAATACAGATCCCCCAGCACATCAACATTTCCGAGAGAGTCTAAGAGCTGGAAAATAAATCCCTTCCATAAGCAGCGAGTAGCCAGGAGTCACATTATATTTTTAACAGAGTCTGACTAGGTTTACAATTTTTGGTAGCTGCTCTCTGTGCACAAAATTTCCCCCAAGCTGAGAAAAGCCAGCAGCATCTGACATCCTTGGCATCTGTCAGTGGTGGTATCGTTTGTTTTTAAATGACACAAAAACCCACAAGTCTGCACAAGTTTGTAGGAAAGGCCCCCTTGGCTGATCTGGGTGTGGATACGCTGTTTGTATCCCCCAGTTTCAGGGTCTCCCAACTTCAGGCACAGAGGCGCCCTGGAGATAACACAGGTGCCCGCGTTCTCTGAATTAGAATCCCCTGGAGGGAGAGGGCGCCTGGGTTTGCTGTCGCTTTGCTGCACCTGTGCTGAGACCACGTGCCCAAGTAAATGTCCAGTCAATCAGCATGATGTCTGCAGCTGTGTGGCAGACCCCAGAACCTTGTTTTTCCAGCTCTGAAGTGCTGATGTGGAAATCTGCCAAAGTTTCCTCGTATGGTGAGCTCAGCAAGGCTCCCTTGTTGCAGCTGGATCCCCTTTATGGCCAAATCGCCCTTCAGAGTGGGGAACACTTGTCCTCCCAGAGCCCTGCTGTCAGGAAGCCCTGAGCCCTGATAAGCACCTCCACTTGCTAGGTACACAGAGAAGGCACAGCTTCTAGAAGCATCACAGCACATGCATGTCAGGACTTCTTAGGTAGTCCAGCAGATAAGACTCCAGGCTTCCAATGCAGGGAGCGTGGGTTCAATCCCTGGTCAGGGGGCTAAGATCCCACATGCTGCCAAAAAACCAAAATCAAAAACAGGTGCATCTTGCATATAGATAAGGCCTGCAGTTGGAAATGTTACTTCCAGCAAATCAGTAACACAGCCCAGGAGATAAACACCAGCATCATTTCTCTGAAGAAGGCTTGCCTTGTCCCAAACTGTATCCCACGCCACCCAGATCATTCTAGAATAGGCTATTTTGGAATGTTTTGCAACATTTCTTAATGCCATTTTGGTTAGCCGCTCCTCTGATTGCAAAGGTCAGCCAGGGTGGGCAGAGCCTTGGTCAGGCCTCCGCCACTGGCCCCATCCTCCGGCCACTGACCCTGCAGAGGGGCCAGGGGCCAGGTAACTTGTGCCTGGTACTCACAGTCCAGGAGTTTAGCCTCCCACCCAGGACTGGAGCACAGGACTCTGCCTCTGATCTCGGAGGCTGGAGGAAGAGCCTCCCACGAAATCACACCTACTCTGTGGTAAGAATAAAATCCCACCCACCTGGGACTTGGTAATTTCTCCAGGCAGGAAATCTTTAGCAAACTGCAGTGAAATGGAGCATGCTTGAAGGAGTTAGAATGTTGTGCACTTAGGGATTTGCTGCTGCTACTAGCTTAGAATTTTGGGGTGGTGGGAAAAAAATTGGAATGCATAAAGCATAGAAATATTTTAGTATATTTGGGGATCTGTTAATAAAGCTAGATTTGAAACTCCTTAATGAGCTTTTGTCTGTGTGAGATGGGGCAGGACAGGACAGTACTAACAGTAAAAGTCAGTTCATATGAAGATGAGTTGGTGGAGACGTGTGTCTTCTTGTTTCAGTGCAAGACTTTGGCCACCACACTTGGCTCGCGGACAGACAGCTGCCTGGACCCGGTCTGCAGTGTTCTCCTTGGCAAAGCACTTGGCTCTGCTGTGAGTTCCAAGTCTTCTTTCCCAGGCACTCCAGATGTCTACGCTTCCCGAAGCTGCTGATCTCAGCTCATTGCAGAGCACTGTGGTGGTTTAGCCACTAAGTCATATCCAACTCTTTGCGACCCCATGAACTGTAGCCCGCAGCGCCTCTGTCCGTGGGATTTCCCAGGCAAGAGTAATGGAGTTGGTTGCCATTTCCTTTTCCACAGGGGCTCTTCCTAACCCAGGGATCATACCTGATCTCCTGCATTGCAGGGGGTCTCTTGCACTGCAGGCAGATTCTTTACCAACTACGCCAGCAGGGAAGCCTATCAAAGCAGTAAGCTTGTTTGTATGGAAAGAGACTTCTGAATTTCTCCCCCAGGTCATTCCAGTACTCACTCTCCTCTTGAGGTTGTCAAGAACAGACAGCATCAGAATTTCAGAGTTCTTGGCTCTGTAGGTGGTACTGCCCACCAGGTGCCCTGGCCCCATGGGCTAAGCCGAGCCCAGGACCCAACTCTCGGTGGCCCTGGTAGCTCTGAAGTTGGCCCCTCTGTGGCAGACCTGAGTTTCTCGTTTAACCAACAGTCACCCAGGGCTTGCCCTGTGCTGTGCTTGCTGGCCAGCGATGGCACCCTAGCGTGAGAGCGTTGGCAAGAAAACATGGAACCACCTTAGACTGTGGACTCCAGCCGGGTGAAGGCGAGAGCTGTCACGCTATCTTGGAGGGCCCTGGGGTGAGGGCCAGGCTGTATGGCGTCTGGTCGTCTCTCCGTCTTGTTGAAACTCAGGGGAGCCTCCTCCCCACCTCTTCTAGCGCTGGCCCTGGGACGATCGCTCATCAGGGACCTGAACTTTGCACAGGACAAAGCATCACATGCCAAGCCACTCCAGCACATCCCCTGATAAAGTCCAGTAGGTAAATTCATCCTGGCAGCAGAAGGAACAGCAGGAGAAAGAAGTGACTCATCCCATAGAATCCAAAAAATTTTCACCAACAGATGGCAGGTGGTTCTGACACAACAGTCCTTGTCCTGAAAGTACCCAGGGACCCAGCCCACAGCCACAAATCCAGGGCAGTCCTGCTGAAGAGGCGAGGTGAGCACGACCCCGGGCCAGAAGCCACCCCTGCTGCTGCTGCTGCTGCTGTTGCTAAGTTGCTTCAGTCGTGTCCAACTCTGCGACCCCACAGACAGCAGCCCACTAGGCTCCTCTGTCCCTGGGATTCTCCAGGCAAGAGCACCCCCCAACACACACACAAATACAACAAGGCTGGATTCCAGTGCAAAACTTCCAAGACCAGTGACGTATCTCTCTCACTACCAGGCATGACAAAAGCAAGGCCTCCCACACACTAGACTTTCCTTTTGTTCACACTCTACAACCATTTGATGGCAAGGAAAGCCACCTTGCCCCAAGAAGCAAAAAAAGTTTCTCTTTACACATTTTTTAACTAAGGGTTTCATCATAAGTTGAGATAACAGGGTGCACGATTCCCTATGGTTCAGGGTATACTTAAGATAGTCAGTGGATTTACTATTATGCCTCTTAAACAGAATTGCAAAGAAAACTAGATCGCTTTGCTTCAGCGTTAGTTTGGAGATTATTCTGAGAATAACAGGCATATCTGTTTTCTTAGTCCCACCGAGGCAACACCCCACGATAAAGTTAAGACTTTCAGCATGTTTACCAGAACCGACCGAACACCAGAGAAGCAAGGGGGGGGGGGGCACTGCGGAGGAGTGAGCCATCCGAGAGGAGCAGGCTCCGGGTGACTCACATCACAAACATGAAACTGGGTGTTTGATTTTGTGTCCACACTGGCGATGCGACATTTTCCTTTCCTGGGGTGGGCAGTTTCCACCAGCCCTGGCTGACATCCCTCTGTGTGCCCCTGTCTTCAAATGCTTGAGGAAACAGCAGCCACCCTGCACAGCTGATGCACAAGCCCAGGTCTCTGGAAGTATTTTTGAACACACTTAGATCTCATCTCAAGAAAGTGAACAGCTGATATGACAGCTTCCAATAGGTTCAATGAAGCGAGCCTCAGTCCCACGGTCCAGTGGAGTTGAGCGGACAGTAGGGGTCGGGGTGGAAGATAAGAGACCAACTCCTGGATGTTGTTAGTAATCAGGAACGAGATGGTGGTTGCTTGGGCCAGAGTGGTAGTTATAGACTTGATGAGAGATGGTCGGATTCTGGATACATAATCCATTTTCTTAAAAGAAAAGACAAGATAGTTTGACAAGTTGGGATTTAGCGAGTGGACTTTATTATTGTTCAGTCGCTCAGTCGTGAGCGATTCTTTGCAGCCCCATAGGCTTCAGCACACTAGGGTTTCCTGTCCTTCACCAACTCCCAGCACTTGCTCAAACTCATGTCCTTTGAGTCGGTGTTGCCATCTAACCATCTCATCCGCTGTCACCCCCATCTCCTCCTGCCCTCAGGCTTTCCCAACATCAGGGTCATTTCTAATGAGCTGGCTCTTCGCATCAGGTGCCCAAAGTACTGGAGTTTCAGCTTCAGTATCAATCCTTCCAGTGAATATTCAGGGCTGATCTCCTTTAGGATGGACTGGTTGGATCTCCTTTGCAGTCCAAGGGACTCTCAAGAGTCTTCTCCAACACCACCGTTCAAAAGCATCAGTTCCTCGGTACTCGGCCTTCTTTATGGTCCAACTCTCACATCCATACATGACTACTGGAAAAACCATAGCTTTGACTAATGTTGGCAAAGTAATGTCTGCTTTTTAATATGCTGTCTAGGTTGGTCATAGCTTTTCTTTCAAGGAGCAACTGTCTTTTAATTTCATGGCTGCAGTCACCATCTGCAGTGATTTTGGAGCCCAAGAAAACAGTGTCACTGTCTCCATTGTTTCCCCATCTATTTCCACGACATGATGGGACCGGATGCCATGATGCTTGTTTTTTGAATAGTCTGCCTGCAACTGGCTGGGCACACCTGTTAAGAGTGGGCTGGGGCTGGAGAAGACACAGGATGTCTGTCGGTGGTACCCACCAGCCAGAGCAGATACACGGTCCCACTTCTCTGCTAGAGGGTGACATCAGAGAGGGGCAGCTATCAGCTGGCCCAAGGCCCTACAGCATAGATCTCCTCATTGCAAAGAACAGAACAGGTGGGCATGGAAATTATGAAACAAGGAGCTTTGTTAATTGCATCAAAGACAGTGGTTTTATCTGCCCTCCTGAGAGGAAATGCACCCCAAGTCGGATGTTGGATTTGGATGAATGGAATGAACAGAGGCGGGGAAGGGAGGCATGGAAGAGGTTTAGATAAACAATGTATTATTTTACTGAAACAAGGATTTCTTATAAAGTAACCTTGGCCGGTAATCACCCCCCTAGAGTTAGATGGTAATTGAGTTGAACTGTACATTAAGTGGAGCAGACATTTTAGTTGCATCTCTTAATTAACACAATTAATAGCTTCGAGATTCTCTACACACTTTATCCAAAAAACTTCATGCATTTCTTTCCTGTGCTCGTTGGCTTCTGATCAGGGTTTCTCTCCAGCCCAGGGATACCAGAGTCAACCTAGACCCGACTTCCATGGGCCGTGTCCCAAAGACTCTGGATCCAGAAGAACTTTGTTTGCTTCTCCAACTCAGGCCTGGGCCTCAGCTCGGTTTCTTCCGTCGTTTTTTTTTTTTTTTTAAATTGTTTATTTCCAGTTGCAGTGAGCGGGCTGCTCTTCCCTCCAGTGCGCAGGCTCCTCACTGTATCGGCTTCTCTCGTTGGCAGCACAGGCCCCAGGCGCGCAGGCTTGGGTAGCTGTGGCCCACGGGCTTAGCTGCTCTGCGGCACGCGGAATCTTCCTGGACCAGGTGTCGAACCTGCGTCCGCTGCGTTGGCAGGCGGACTCTCACATGCTGTCCCACCAGGGAAGTCTGCTTTTTTCCTTCTTAATGAAGCTCCTAACAGGAACTCACCTTATTTAAATTAGCTGTAGTTCAGAATATATTTATAGGCACCTATAAGACAGGCAAGTATTAAATCTATGAGGGAAACAGAGCAAACCCAAGTTTCCTTCCTTGAGGGAGGTTGCATTCTAATGCCTGAGACAGAAGGAAAACAATATACATAATAAATTATATATGGAGCAGTGTGATAGAGAAGGATACAGGTGATGGAAAATGGAAGAGCAGAGCACGGTGA
>SJYW01002027.1:145109-159587 GCA_006410735.1 Raphicerus campestris | reverse complement strand
GGGGACGCCCAGGTCCCAAGGAGGGAACGCTTCTAGCCTGCTGGAGGGAAGGGCAGTCAGTGTGGCCGGAGTGGGTAGGGCTTTCAGAGCTGGGGGTGGGGAGACAGAGCCCGTGGGAGGCGCTGCACCTCCGGGTACAACGGGCGCCCCTGCAGGGCGCTGTGGGAGGGTCCACCGGACCTGTGTACTCAGACCAGCGCTCCGTCTGTTGTGCTGAGAACAGACAAGAGCGAAAGACAGGAAATCAAGAGGAAGCTGTTACGGCTACAACCCAAGCGAGCACTGAAGCCCAGAGAGGAAGCCACAGATGTCGTGAGAAGCAATCAGCTTCTGGGTCTAATCCACTTACTTTTTAAAGCGGTGATACTTGATTTTATTGTAGAGATAGTAGTAGAGTAAGTGCTAACCCTCAGAGTGCATCGTCATCGTAAATGATCTTTCCAGGCTGAAAAGGCTGCCTCCAGAATCCATTATGCTCTCCCTCTGAAACAAAACACCTGGGAAACTTGAAAAATTGAGACGATTGAAGAGAAAAACTGAAAGGCATCCGTAATCCCTTCAGTCAGAGATAACCATTGTTAATATTTGGTATATGTTATCTCATTCTCAAAGATTACATTATTTTGCACATTATGTTCTTGCCAGTAGGCACACAGGCATATTTTTAACATTTGTAAACCCAGCAAAGCCAGCAGAACTATATTCCTTTTCCAAGTTTCTATAGTCTTCATAATTATTATAAGATTGAATAAGATTTCAATGTGTTGGTCTACTGTAAATTATTGAGTATTTCCTTTTGGGGGAATATTTGCACTTTGCCAGATTTTTTTGTTTTTGATTCAGAAGTCAAGGCTGGAATCTTCTTTTGTGTAGCTTTTTGCAGCTTTTGAATTATTTCTTTAGGACAGATATGCAGGAATAGGATGTGAAAGTTGCTCAGTCGTGTCTGACTCTGCAACCCCATGGACTATACAGTCCTTGGAATTCTCCAGGCCAGAATACTAGAGTGGGTAGCTATTCCCTTCTCCAGGGGATCTTCCCAACCCAGGAATCAAACCCAGGTCTCCCGCATTGCAGGCGGATTCTATACCTGCTGATTCTTTACCAGCTGAGCCACAAGGAAAGCACAAGAATACTGGAGTGGGTAGCCTTTCCCTTCTCCAGCAGATCTTCCCAACCCAGAAATCGAACTGGGGTCTCCTGCATTACAGGCAGATTCTTTACCAACCGGGCTGTCAGGGAAGCCCTGATAGGCCTCTGCTACTCTGATAGGAATAGGATAGGTTGGTGCAGTTATATACACACAAAAAAACTCCTTCATTTTTCTGCTTTGCTTTTTGAAGGGTTATATAACAAGGACCTAACAGTTTCACTGCTGCTTCTTTAGTTTTGAAGTTACTGCTTTTTCAAATTTACTTTTGCTGAAAATAGAACCTAAAAGTTTTTAAAACATATTTTTCATGTCTTTGATTAGTCTTAACACCTTTTACCAGAGAAAGCAATGGCACCCCACTCCAGGACTCTTGCCTGGAAAATCCCATGGACAGAGGGGCCTGGTGGGCTGCAGCCCATGGGGTCGCTAAGAGTCGGACATGACTGAGCGACTTCACTTTCACTTTTCACTTTCATGCATTGGAGAAGGAAATGGCAACCCACTCCAGTGTTCTTGCCTGGAGAATCCCAGGGATGGGGGAGCCTGGTGGGCTGCCGTCTATGGGGTCGCACAGAGTCGAACACAACTGAAGCGACTTAGCAGCAGCAGCAACACCTTTTACATGTCTTTCAAAATATTTTTAATACTAAAATTAAAATTCAAGGTGCAGTTAATCTGTTGTCATAATCTGGGATACTATTCTACTATTCCAATACTTCCTTCCAACCAAGGAAAGTGAGGACTGATGGGGGAGGTCTGAGAGAGAAATTTGTTCTTAATAGTCATATTTGTTGATACGTGCATTTTTGGCAACAGAAACATTGTACTTTTCTATATAGAGACAGAGAGTCGTGACCTAAACTACATTCATGTTGGGTTTTTATGACTCAAATCTTGGTTAAATACATGCCAACAGACTGGACATGTAGACACAGCAGACGCGGAGCGCAGAGGTGGATCAGGCGGGTCTTTGCTCTCAGGGAATTTCCAGCCTAGTGCGAAGAGGCATGTAGATTTTCAAGAACCACACATGCTAAGTATCATACCTATCATTTATCTCCTTTGACTGTAGTCTGACTAAGCACCAGAGTGGCAGAAAACATCCCTATTGATCTGCGACTAATGGTCTTGGAAGGAGGTCTCCCTGTCCAGCTGCCAAGGAGCCTGGCCAAAGCCATGAGTGGCCGCCCCGCCACAGTCTGCTAACTCCTTTTGATCTGGGTTTTAGAAAGAGGGTGGAGGCAGCAAAGGCCAGTATGGGAACGCAGGAAACCAGCTCCCATCTGCCCCCACTGCCGTCCGTCCTGGAGAGGGGCCATGGAGAGGAGAGTCCGGGAACTAGCCGGAAATGCTCCCAGATGCGGTCCTGGCCGGGCATGCTGGGCTACGCCCCTGCCATCTTCCCCCTGATGCCCCACCAGCCACAGCATCTGGCACCAACCCATCTAGATTCCTCAGTTCCGCCTCCAGGAAGTTCAGGGGTCAGCTCAGTGCTCAAGAGAGACCAAATCAACATACAGACTCAGAGGCAACCTGCCCCTGGGTGTCCAGGCAGCGGNAATCAGTCAGCATCCATCAACATTGAGGAAAGACCTTCCACCCGCAAAAAGTGCTTGCTAAAGACTCAGATGATGGTTAGCAGTCTTTAGCAATAATGTATTTTTTATTAAGGTAGGTAATTTTTAGATGTTATTGCACATTTATTACACTACAGTATAGTGCAAATGTAACATTTTTTTTTATTCCCTGAGAATTTTGTTTTTAATTGTGTGACTCACTTTATTGTAATACATCATTGTACTTAGCTGGACTTGGACATGCAATATCTCTGAGACATGGCTGCAGCATTAAAAATAAAATTCTTAGGAATAAATTCAACAAAAGAAATAGAGGACATGTATTTGATAGCTACAAAATATTAAAAGAAATTTAAGAAATTTACAATTCTAAGTTATATAGACATATATCATTTTACAGATTGGAAGACTTAATANCAGCATTAAAAATAAAATTCTTAGGAATAAATTCAACAAAAGAAATAGAGGACATGTATTTGATAGCTACAAAATATTAAAAGAAATTTAAGAAATTTACAATTCTAAGTTATATAGACATATATCATTTTACAGATTGGAAGACTTAATATTGTTAAGGTGCTGATACTCCCCAAATTGAACTACAATCAAAAACAATTCCTATCAAAATCAAAACTACCTTTTTTTTTGGAAATGGACAAGATGATCTTGAAATTCATGTAGAAAATAAGAAAATCCAAAATAGCAGAAACAATTGTATAAAAGAACAAATTTGGTGGACACATACTTTTCAAATGCAACTTATTTCAAGGCTACAGTAACCAAGACAGTGTGATACTGGCATAAGGGCAGATATATCAATCAATGATATGGAAAAAAGAGTCTACAAATTAACTCATATGTTGATGGTCAATTGATTTTCAACAAGAGCATCAAGGCCATTTAATAGGGAAAGAAGTGTCTTTTCAACAAATGTTGCAGGGATAAGTGGATATCCATTGGCAAAACAATAAACTTGGACTCCTACTTCATATCAAATTTAAAAATTAACTCTAAATGAATCAAAGCCCTAAACTTAAGTGATAAGTTATACAACTGCTAGGATCAAATACTGTTGTAAATCTTTATGATTTTGGTTTAGGCTACAGATAAAGCAAAACAACAAAAGGGAAACAGATAAATTAGACTTCATTAAAAAGCAAAAGACATTACTTTGCCAACAAAAGTCTGTCTAGTCTAGGATATGGTTTTTCCAGTAGTCATGTATGGATGTGAGAGTTGGACTGTAAAGAAAGCTGAATGCCAAAGAATTAATGCTTTTGAACTGTAGTGTTGGAGGAGATCTTGAGAGTCCCTTGGACTGCAAGAAGATACAATNACATCATTGTACTTAGCTGGACTTGGACATGCAATATCTCTGAGACATGGCTGCAGCATTAAAAATAAAATTCTTAGGAATAAATTCAACAAAAGAAATAGAGGACATGTATTTGATAGCTACAAAATATTAAAAGAAATTTAAGAAATTTACAATTCTAAGTTATATAGACATATATCATTTTACAGATTGGAAGACTTAATATTGTTAAGGTGCTGATACTCCCCAAATTGAACTACAATCAAAAACAATTCCTATCAAAATCAAAACTACCTTTTTTTTTGGAAATGGACAAGATGATCTTGAAATTCATGTAGAAAATAAGAAAATCCAAAATAGCAGAAACAATTGTATAAAAGAACAAATTTGGTGGACACATACTTTTCAAATGCAACTTATTTCAAGGCTACAGTAACCAAGACAGTGTGATACTGGCATAAGGGCAGATATATCAATCAATGATATGGAAAAAAGAGTCTACAAATTAACTCATATGTTGATGGTCAATTGATTTTCAACAAGAGCATCAAGGCCATTTAATAGGGAAAGAAGTGTCTTTTCAACAAATGTTGCAGGGATAAGTGGATATCCATTGGCAAAACAATAAACTTGGACTCCTACTTCATATCAAATTTAAAAATTAACTCTAAATGAATCAAAGCCCTAAACTTAAGTGATAAGTTATACAACTGCTAGGATCAAATACTGTTGTAAATCTTTATGATTTTGGTTTAGGCTACAGATAAAGCAAAACAACAAAAGGGAAACAGATAAATTAGACTTCATTAAAAAGCAAAAGACATTACTTTGCCAACAAAAGTCTGTCTAGTCTAGGATATGGTTTTTCCAGTAGTCATGTATGGATGTGAGAGTTGGACTGTAAAGAAAGCTGAATGCCAAAGAATTAATGCTTTTGAACTGTAGTGTTGGAGGAGATCTTGAGAGTCCCTTGGACTGCAAGAAGATACAATCAGTCCATCCTAAAGGAGATCAGTCCTGGGTATCCATTGGAAGGACTGATGTTGAAGCTGAAACTCCAATACTTTGGCCACTTGATGTGAAGAGCTGACTCATTGGAAAAGACCCTGATGCTGGGAAAGATTGAAGGTGAGAGAAGAAGAGGATGACAGAGGATGAGATGGGTGGATGGAACCACTGACTCAATGGACATGAGTTTGGGTAAACTCTGAGAGTTGGTGATGGACAGGTAGGCCTGGCAAGATGCAGTCCATGGGGTTGCAGAGTTGGACACAACTGAGCGACTGAATTGAACTGAACTGAACTGAAAAAGAAAAAAAAGTGTGTGCTTTCTAAGAACATTATTAAGTAAAAGAAAGGAATTTATAGAATGGGGGAGAAAGATTTTTTCAAACAATATACCTCAAAAGCATCCAGTATCCAGAATATATGTAGAATGCAAGAATAAAAACAAAAATAAATATAACAATTCAACTTAAAAAAAACAGTATTTTAAAACTATCCCAATTAAAAAATGGTCAAAGTACTTTGTAGACCTTCTCCAAAGAAGATACACAAATGATCAATAAGGAAAAATATGAAAAAGTGCTCAACATCATTAGCTAAAGGAAATGCAAATCAAACTGCAATAAGTTACCACTGTGATGACTATAAACAAAAAGAAAAGATTCCTCAAAATAACAAATACTGACAAAGATATATTTTTTAAATTGCAATTCTTATATTTTGCTGGTGGGAATGTAAAATGCTATTGTGGGAAACAGTTTGGCAATTCCTTAGAAAGGTAAATACAGAATTACCATGTGACCCATCAATTCCAATTCTATACATATATTCAAGAGAAATAAAAATATGTTCACATAAAAACTGGTACACAAATATTCATAGCATGCTGTCTTGTTTTTTCTCCAATTGCAGTAGTTTTCTCATTTTTAAAATCTACAATTACGCCATTAAAATCTTTTTAAAATGTGTGAATCAATGAGTTTAACCATAGTCAAAAGGTTGTGCAGTTTTCATCACCATGTAAAAACAGAGAGCATGCTATATTGGAAGCTAAGTAGTGGGGAAAAGGAATTTTATTAGAGACAGTGATCATCTGCATAAAAATGCTGTTTTGAGATTGACTCCATTGTGAACTGAGAATTAACCATTGGATTCAGCAAGGACAGATTTGCTGATATGACAAGAATGTTTTCAATAAAGAGACAGCAATGAAAATGAAGAGTTGAGGAGAAAGAGAATGAGAGACAGGGGTTGGATATGATAAGCAAAATTCTCCCCCAATTTTGTTATAATGTTTCATGGAGATATGAGATTCCAACTGAAGGGACTTATCAAGCCAAGAGAGCTGATTTTCCCTATTTATTTACTTACTCATTTAGATTCCAAATTTCATGGCACAAATGTATACTGATTCGCAAAGCTCTGATAGACATGAAAAAAGTGATGATGCAAGAAAGAAGAATAGCAGCACGCAGTCCTTGAGTATACAAGAAAGCAAGGGACTCGGAGCTTGAGCGTAAGGTTTGGTTAGTGTCAGAAGCAGAGACGTGCCATGTGGAAGAACGCTAAGAGTGTCAGGGTAGTTGTCTATACATTGGTAGATTTGTTGGTGGAAGATAATATTTCTCATTTTCCATGAATTCTTCACTGAGAGTGGGGCGATCTGGTAGAGGATATGAAGTTTGAAGAAAAAAAACAAAACAAAACAATGTGAATCATTTTGGAAAAAAGTGAAAGTGATTCGACCAGGAAAACATAGAAGAGTATTGGGCACCTCTGAGAGGTTTTCACTCCTTAATTTAAAATTGTTACTGCAAATTTAAATTGAATCCTACCAATAAGATTGTGTGATTTCTTTAGATACTGCTTTAAGGGAGCAGGAATAGAGTAGGCAGAGAGCTGGGTTTAAAAGCCACTGGACTTTTGTGAGATTGTTGGTGGGAATAGGTTCAATAGGAATTAAAAGCAAGGAACTAAAATAATGAACCATGGAAACTAAGCAGTGTAAGAGAGGAAGTGGTAGGATAAATGGATTAGAATTGCAAAAAGAGTCAAGCTGTGGCTATGGATGGAATGTAATACATGAGCATAAAAAAACACAGCAGTAAGAGGATTTGAAACAGATTAGGAAGAGATGACAAAACTATAACTGATAATTACTAAGCAATGAATTTAGAACTGGATAGCTGAAGCAGAGTGGTAAAATCTGAGAGCCCAGGGCTCCAAAGAAAAACAGTGAGCTTGGTGCTTAAACTAGCAGGTTGGTAGATGAGCATAGTAAGAAAGGGTAGTAGGTAGTTAAATGTGATGTCAAGTCACAAAGGAACAGGGAGGGAGAAAGGTCTGGAAATGACAATAATCCAGATGCTATCTTAGTCCCAGTCTAATTTCTGGAACTTGTGTAAGAACTGTGGGAGTGCAAAAAACAACAGTGACTTCATGAGCTGCAGGTGAAGCAATGGATTCAGGAGAGAAGCATCAACCTATCCGCAACAAGCAGAGACAGACCAATAACTGAAGAAATAAAGAGATGGGGAATTTTCATGATGATGGATTATTAGACTTGGTGTGATTTGAGAGATTGGGGTGGGGGGAATGAAGACAAGCCATGGAGCTGAATAAAATTGGAGGATATATGTATTTAGAATGAGAAAAAAATCTATGTAGGGATAAAACAGAGAATTTTAAATCTCTAATGATGACAGAGACAAACAAGAACAGTAAAAAATGATTCTTTCCAAATGGTTCTAATGGTACTCTCTTCCTGAGACTAACTGCTAAATCATCGTCCATATGACAGTGCATGGATTTACCAAAAAAGAAAAGGGCTACAGAAACACCTTGTTTCTTACTACATGGTATATTACAGCCAAAAGAACATATGAAGTTCTAAAGGTTCTGTTTAAATTCAGAATCTATTAATTTTTAATAAACTGTACTATATCGAACCTTCAAAAATGAGTCTGTAGCCATCATAATTATAAAACGGGTCTCAATTTTGTAGGACAGCTCTGAGTATTGATGATCTTGATCAGCAGTTCCTTCACTAGAAAAGACTAAGCTTTACTTCAACATTTTTTGATGAGTCTATGCCCATTGCATTTGGATAATGCAAAAGGAACCAACTGGGCATGTGCAAAGATTTCAACAGTATCTCTGATGTGCTTAGGGTAGTCTATGAAATTTAAACAGGACCTAGGTAATTGGGCTGTGAAGTCCTAACATCTCTACCTCTCTGACCTAACACATTCATTTTCAAATGTCAATGTTAATACTTTTCCACCTAAACTTGCTAAAATGGTGCAGAAGGATTATAGCCTTATCAATAAAGTCAGAATGAAAAGAAGGTACTGCAAGATTTAATTTTCAGATCCCATGAATTTCTATCGATTTGGAAGTACACAGCCAAGAGTAGTGAGAAAGTAATCTGCAATTTGTATCGAGGATGCCTATTTCAAAAGTCTTTGTATTCCAAAGCTGTTATACTGCAAAAAAAAAAAAAAAAAGTAACCCTGTTGATGGGAAAACGCATGAGAATCTTCCTAGATATCATATGTTTTAAAGTCAGTTTTAAATGTGAGAATAAGAGGTAGTGATAATCCAGTAAAGTTGTGAATGTATATACTTTTTTAAAAATTCTAAGTGAAGCTGTGAATAGGGGGAAAAGATCATATTCCAAAAGACCCTTACAAGAAAATTTACATAAGGGAAGGAAGTTTTCTTATAATTGTATCTTAGAATTTACCCCCTGGGCTTTGAGAATAATAAGAACAAGAAAAAAATAGAACTATTGAAAAAAACGTTGACTACAGATATCACATTAAATACTTCCACATGTGTCTGATATTTCAAGTTGAAATAGATAAAAGTAGTTGAGTAAATTTAGAGAATCAGGCAAGTAATGATTAGACAGCTAGATGCTTCAAACATGATGTTGGCTTAGTTTCCTCTACAATATCTTTTACTCCTAGATCAAGGGCNTTTTATCTTAGAATTTACCCCCTGGGCTTTGAGAATAATAAGAGCAAGAAAAAAATAGAACTATTGAAAAAAACGTTGATTACAGATATCACATTAAATACTTCCACATGTGTCTGATATTTCAAGTTGAACTACATAAAAGTAGTTGAGTAAATTTAGAGAATCAGGCAAGTAATTATTAGACAGCTAGATGCTTCAAACATGATGTTGGCTTAGTTTCCTCTACAATATCTTTTACTCCTAGATCAAGGGCAAGTGAAATGAAGAATGGGAGCAAATGAATAGTGAGGCATTGTTATTCACCAGAGTTACACAAGAAGAATACACAGGCAGCAAAAACATGGTCTTTGCCAGCAGAGAACTTACTCCATATTTACAGAGAAGTGTATGTATGTATGTATGTATGTATGTGTATGTACACACACACACACACACACACACATACATAGAGAAACCTAAAAGTTATCCACGCAAGTACTTCTAGCTCCACACTTCCCAGGGTGGACTGAAGGAAGCTATGGAGTATCCCTTTATTAACCCTATAGTGTGGAGGGCTGTGTGGTGAGTCAAATCTGCATATTTTTTAAAACTTTGATGTGGCTCTTCAGAAAACGAAGTGGAATGAGGTTTACTTACAGAGTCCTACAGAAGTAGACCACAGAGAGTGATAAAAGGGTTCCAATATAATAAGTGGAGAATGAGTCATAATTGGCTTACATAGGGGAGGCATTACTCAGGATGAGAGAACTGAAGCCTAGAAGAAATGTGAAGACCCTGCAAAATGCTCCTGAAGAAGAGTCATCTTTGGTCAACCCATGCCTAGAGGGTGGCAGGGCATCTATATTTTCCATGTGAAATCTTACCATTTTCCTACTAAATTCTTCTCCCAGACGTTCAGCCCTGGAAAGGGAAGAATCAGAAGCCAGCTAATAGCAGAAGTGGTGAATAAAAAAAGGAAAGAAGCCAGCCAAGATTCCTGTTCCTACAGCAGTCTCCCAGTTGTGAACCACACTGGAGCATAGCAAGAGAAAAAGTTTTAACTTTGAAAGATTTTAGAGTTGTTATGTTACATCATAAATGCTTGAACATGAACAAAGGTCCTTTTTACTGTCTAAAATTGACTGAGAAAGCCAAGAGGCCTGACTGAGATTAATCCAGATACTGAAGAAGAGGGGATCTGTAGGCAAGACTAGTGGGAAAAGGAGAGGAAAAAAAAAAAAAAAACATTGCTTTTATAACTGCACCCTACTAAGTTCAACTTTTTACAAAATCTAGATATGTTCAATTATTAGATCCAAAGGTGTAGAATAAAGGAGGAGCCCTTAGAGAAAGCATAACGCCTGGCTGATAAAACAGTTTCCTGAGTATCTGGCAGAAATTCCTAATTTAGATCATTCATAGCAATAAAGGTATAGTTTATTTTCTTAGACTTGTAATCATTCAAACTTTAATCACTTACTAAGTACCAGGCACTGTTTTGAATTCTGGTAATGACACTAAAAAAGATACAAATATGTTTATTTTAATAACGTTTAAGTTCTAGCAAATGGAGATAAATGGTAAAAAAAAAAAAAAAAAAAAACCTAAAAATTAGGAATTTCAAATAGTGGTTAAACGTTACAAAAATAAAACTGGGAAACGAGAGAGTGCTGCTGTTT
Organism: Raphicerus campestris; assembly: GCA_006410735.1. Lineage (NCBI taxonomy): Eukaryota > Metazoa > Chordata > Mammalia > Artiodactyla > Bovidae > Raphicerus > Raphicerus campestris. The sequence continues at coordinate 148,898 of SJYW01002027.1, read as the reverse complement.
GTGTCGGGGGAGGGGATGTTTAATGGAGCTAGTTATGGAAAATGTCTATAAGGCAGCGATGTATGGACAGAAATCTGAATATTAAGAAATCCAGACATAAAATCTGGAGGGTGGGTATTCTAGNTGTGTCGGGGGAGGGGATGTTTAATGGAGCTAGTTATGGAAAATCTCTATAAGGCAGCGATATATGGACAGAAATCTGAATATTAAGAAATTCAGACATAAAAAATCTGGAGGGTGGGTATTCTAGGAAGAAAGAACGTCAGATGGAAAAGACCCAGAGTCAGGGAAAATGCAGGTATGTTCAAGGAGTGAAAAGAAATCAACATGGCTGGAGCAGAGGAAGTTGAAGGGACAGTGAAATAAGACAGAGAGGCAAAAAATGCATATGTTTTGAAGACCATAACAATGCTGTGCTAGATATTTTTGACTTTTCAGTGTTAGGTGTCATTATGCAAACTAGTTATAGAGAATAACAGACATGACTACTTAAGTTCACAAGGTGGCACCATACATGTGGCAGCCTTTTGCATGCTCAGTTGCTTCAGTCATGTTCAACTCTTTGCAACATCATGGACTGAAGCCTTCCAGGCTCCTCAGTCCATGGGATGCTCCAGGTAAGAGTACTGGAGTGGGTTGCTATGCTCTCCTCCAGCAGATCTTCCCAACCCAGGGATGGAACCGAGTCTCCTGCATTACGCATGGATTCTTTACTGCTGANGCTCAGTTGTGTTCAACTCTTTGCAACATTATGGACTGAAGCCTGCCAGGCTCCTCAGTCCATGGGATGCTCCAGGCAAGAGTACTGGAGTGGGTTGCCATGTTCTCCTCCAGCGGATCTTCCCAACCCAGGGATGGAACTGAGTCTCCTGCATTACGCATGGATTCTTTACTGCTGAGCAGCCAGGGAAACCTTTTAAATTAGAATAAAGCATGAAACTTGGCTGAGTAAATTTGTGTATAAGTACAATAACTGCTTGCTGCACTAGGCTCCATATGACCCTTGAGATGTTGCCATGTTTAGGCAAGAAAGATTTCTGAGTGCCCAAGAATTGATACTTTTGAACTGTGGTATTGGAAAAGACTCTTGAGAGTCCCTTGGACTGCAAGAAGATCAAAACAGTCAATCCTAAAGGAAATCAACCCTGAATATTCATTGGAAGGACTGATGTTGAAGCTGAAGCTCAAGTATTTTAGCCATGTGATGTGAAGAACCAACTCATTAGAAAAGACCCTGATGCTGGGCTAGATTGAAGGCAGGAGGAGAAGGGTTCAGCAGTGGATGAGATGGTTGGATGGCATCACCAACTCAATGGCCATAAGTTTGAGCAATCTCTGGGAGATGGTGAAGGATAGGGAAACCTGGTGTGCTGCAGTCCATGGGGTCTCAAAAAGTCAGACATGACTGAGTGACTAAACAACAACATTATGTATTTATATTCATTTAAAATTTTTCTTACATTCTTCTACCCATTTCTATATAAATATACAAAATATACTATATACTTCTTTTTGTTGTTCTTGCACAATTACAATATTCTTACTAGTTCATTATGGAAGAGACTATCTACCTTGCTATGTTCTGCTTTAGCAAGGATGAAATACAGAGGATAACACGTGGGAGTAGCTGTGATTGGCAACACACCTTTCAAGAAAGAAAGAGTGACACTTTAACACCAAGAAGAATGGAAGATTCTCCTAAAGTCCAGACTGACATCTCACAGGGTGAGTAGTTAGAAATGCCTTTGGACTTATTCTGCTGTTTTATTCCACATATAATTAGCCTGCAGAGATCTAGAAATCTCTCTTGTAACTTCTGAGACTCCTTGAAAATGTTTTAAATTAATCCCCCCCTTCCTCACCAAAGTCCCAGTAAATCTCCCAGGGCTGTCAGCCAGAATTTATGGAGATATATATATATATGCACTCTAGAGTGCATACTTCTTTAAAACCAGAAGCCCGCTGCCCAAACATCTCAAATTCTACCTGTTGGTTCATAATAGTCCCAAGAATATACCACACCTAATGCTATGAATTTCTCTGTGGTGGAAAGGTAAGTGATCATTTCAAGTTAACTGTGTTTGACGTCTCTGAATTCATCAGGGTTGTTTGCTTTTAACATCCTGATTATTCTTTGATTTCTATCTGGCATTCACTAAAATCCCAAACAAGGCTGAGCACCGAAGAATTGATGCTTTTGAGCTGTGATGTTGGAGAAGACTCTTGCGAGTCCCTTGGACTGCAAGGAAATCTAACCAGTCCATCCTAACGGAGATCAGTCCTGGGTGTTCATTGGAGGGACTGATGTTGAGCTGAAACTTCAATACTTTGGCCACCTGATGCGAAGAGCTGACTCATTTAAAAAGACCCTGATGCTGGGAAAGATTGAGGGTAGGAGAAGGGGACGACAGAGGATGAGGTGGTTGGATGGCACCACTGACTCAATGGGCATGGGTTTGGGTGGACTCTGGGAGTTGGTGATGGAGAAGGAGGCCTGGCGTGCTGTGGTTCATGGGGTTGCAGAGTCAGACACGACTGAGCAACTGAACTAAACTTAACTGATACAAGAAACTAATGTAATATTGTAAATCAACTATACTTTAACTTAAAAATTAATGTAAAAATATCAGAAAAGCTTTGGAGAAAATTACATAATTTGTCTTTCAGCTACCTACCAGTTTTGTACTTTATTAAAGTTATCAGAATTCCTTAGATTGTCTCACAATTTTGGAAAATGTGAATGCGAAAAACTCCAGCAGCTGAATTTTCCTTCCATGAACATCTCTTCAACCAAAACAATAAACTAATAATCATTACTGCTTTTTCTCTCCAGAATTTTGCATAGAGGTTTTCTTCACTAAAAGAGTACTTGGTTTGCAAGGAAGACTAAAGATGCTAATCCCTGCTGCAATATCATAATTTAAGAAACAAGGGTCCCTTATGAAGCCAACTAGAGAACAAATAAAAGCAAGCATTTGGGGCTGTAATAAGATCTACAAAACCCTGATGCAGCCTGAATTTGATGGGCTTGATGAAATTTGTATTAATGCTGAAGCTATTCCAAACAGGACTGAAAAAGGGTAATGGGGGTGGATTCACTTGAAGAACAATCTCAGTATAGAAATTAGAGTTACCTTTTAAAATAACCTCATGTGATTTTTTAGCATGAACAAAAGTCATATTAGCTAATAGTTCTTTCCTGTTATATTTGACAACCTTCAGTTATAGATCCTTTGCTTAATGTTGGTGATTTAACTTATGTAGATAGCCAGGCATGAAATCACACTCTATGGATCAACTAATGATGACACAGAAATCATGTGAGAAAAATAAAAATAAGAAAATGAGCCTTCTATGATGTGAGTATATTTTATTTCCTGTAATAGCTTTTCCTATTTGCTTAGATTTTGGCCACTCATCACAGTTAGGAACTAACTGCTTTTTTTATTTTGTTTGGTCAACAGAAATTGATGCCCAACAATCTTAATCTCTATGTTTCTTCTCCTCCAAATGATAACTCCTGTGTGGTAATGATAATTATGAAATATTCTCTGGAATCAGGGAAAAATTGGTCAAGTATCCATAGTAGAGCAAAATTATTGTTTACTAGGAAAGAGTCCAGATTAGAGATTCTGTCTAGCCTTTTAAAAAAAAAGGACGACAAAATTGTCCTGGGAGTATTGAACCTAGCTCTGAAGATCTAAGAGCTGCTCTTCTATACAATCTTTACTTACTAAAGACAAAAGCTTCTTGCTCAGGCAGAGTCTTTATAAACTTCACTCACAAGAT